>LGRX02012848.1:29678-63997 GCA_001247695.2 Cymbomonas tetramitiformis
GGTGCAAGTCCAACACATAGCGCCCTACGCCTCAGCGCTATGTCATCAGATCTGATGACATAGCGCTGAGGCGTAGGGCGCTATGTGTTGGACTTGCACCTTGAGCGCGCAGGTTCAAGTCCCGTCTGGGTCTCGTCGGGAGGTTGTTGCCCGACATAATTATATTGTCTGATCAACAATATAATTATACTGGAAGCATTTCGGTGTTTCCAGCAAATTATACTTACACGCTCTCCCGGAAGCTAGCATGTACCGACCATCAAGTTCAAAAAAGAATACCATTGTTGTGGCCGCTAAACCTGAAGTGGACCATGTCACGGGGACAATTAAATATCCCGAACTCCATTATGTCCAGAAGAAAGAGTTTTGGAAACTTTTGGCTTGGCACCGCCTTTCCAACAAAGCAATTCCATGCTCACTTGCGGAGTACTCGAATAGGGCACACGATATTCACGAAGCACTCAATGCATGTAAGTTTGAATCGGGGGATCCTAAAAACTGCTACGCAATCAGAAGAAGCCTCTTAGATATTTTGGTGGATGACAAAAACCTTGACAAAAACGGCTGTGAACTTTTCTCCAACCCACTAAATGCCCACCCTAGAATTCACTCGAGAAGATGCATACCCACCACAAGAATGAAGAAAGCCCTTAGGCCCTTCTGCCATCATGGGAAAATTGGCTTTGATGGTCTCGCTTGGGATGCCTACGTGGATCCGATAACAGGCATCGGCAGAATCGTTTATGGAAATCCCCCCTTTGATGGGAAAGAAAAGGGCAAATCATCGGCGGTTATGATTACCTTGGAAATGGGACATAAAGCGGCCAACACCGTCCCCGGATTTTCAGGAACATGGATTCTTCCACTGTC
This sequence comes from Cymbomonas tetramitiformis, assembly GCA_001247695.2. Classification (NCBI taxonomy): domain Eukaryota; kingdom Viridiplantae; phylum Chlorophyta; class Pyramimonadophyceae; order Pyramimonadales; family Pyramimonadaceae; genus Cymbomonas; species Cymbomonas tetramitiformis. The sequence goes on from LGRX02012848.1 coordinate 30,549, forward strand.
TCCCAAAAACCAAAAAAGATGGTTCGACAAAGGTTTTAAACTTGTTTTCAGATTCCCGCATAACACTATTCCATTTATCCCACATGGATATTGGACGGGTGATGACCCCTACGTTCTCCCAGGTGGTGGTCCGGTGGATGCTATAAGGATGACTTTTCGGATGTTGTTATCATAGCTATAGACAGTGCACCCAGTGATACTCAACCAGTCTTTGACTGGAGGCCTACACAGAAAAAGATTGCCAGATGGTTCCTCAACGTCCTTCCTAAGTCCAGAGTCACGAAGGAAGAGGCTAGAATACACAAGAGTCAGCTCTGATATTTGGGATGAAGTTCTGAACGAAAGCGTCAAAGTACTTCCTTCTTCGCTTTGCCCATGGCCCACTCAAAACCCTCCTTATCATCAGAGTGATATTGAGCCTTATTATGGTGGTCACCACGACACGACAATCACCAACGCAAATTCCAAGCCCTTCATAAACACCGTTAAATGGCCCAAAGTTCTCACACTCATGGGATACCTCCCTCCTCTTTTTGGTACTGTCCTCAACACGATAGGTGTTCCCCGTGGCAAGATTAAACCTCTTCTTAAAAAACTATCAAGAATTTGTAGACAACACACCAAAAATAGGCGAGACGTGTTTCTGTTAAACACCACCACCACCTTAAACACTGACCCGCATACAGTTGACATCTCGAGCAGTGAAGCCATGACAGAAACAGAAGCTGTGCAACAATCAAACGACTTTCTTCAAACCCTCCTGCAATAATTCTCAAAAATTTGCAATAAAAGATGGTCCCGTGTCCCCAAGGGGAGGGGCCGTCCCCCCCCTCCCCTCCCCCCTCCCCCGCCCACCCTGACCCCCTTCCTCAACGTCTCCAAAACCCCCTTAATTCTCCGACTTCTCTCCCCACGCGCCCAGATTCAGCCACCCCTCCACTCACCCGGCCATGGCTGCTTCTCCATCTTCTAGAGTTTTTTGCCTAGCACTTAGCCTTTTCTCTAGATGTCACCCTGCTGAAAAGTGGGTTGAGCCCCTTTGTGGGCGCGCTATAGCAGAGGGAGTAGCCCCTGGTGTTTTCACTAGCCTGCTTTGCAGGGATACCGCACTCTCAGGACTTTGTCCCCTTTGCTAGCGTAAATGTTTTATTATTATTATTATTTTTTCTGCGGCGCCAGCGCCGCATTTTCTTATTTTGGAGATTTTCCTTAGCACAAGAAAAAGAAAAAGAAAAAGAAAAAACCACGCCCGTATTTTCCTTAGCACAAAAGACCAGCCAGCCATACTCATCGACTTGGGTACCCCCTCCGAACGCTGGCTACGTCTCCTTAAATGTGAGTGAGTGATTACTGTAGTTCTTACGACAGGCCCCTACAGTACTGTACTGTACAGTAGCTCTTGAGCTCCAATACGCAATTGTAATCAGCTCCCGCAAAACGAAAGGAAGACCAGCAAAAATACCAAACATCCGCAGTTCTCTTGGCTTGAATATAACATCTGCAAGTTGAACGAACGCGCACATTGGATTTGTACGTCCTCGTGAGTTGCAAGACGCTCCTTAAGCTGCCTGCCCATACTGATATCTCAGGCGTTGGGAGGAATATTAGGTGGTCATACGACAATACCTCCACCTCAAATTTAGACTGCGAGCGGCAAAACTCACTGTAACACCTCCGTTAAAAAAGAGAAATCCCCTCAAGCAGCGCTGAATATCAAGGGGCTTTTTCGAGCTGAAGCCCACACTACAGTGCTGCCAAACCATGGCAAAACAGTATTGTGCGCTCATATCGTGGACGTTTTTCTGCATTTCCGCCTTGAGTCAACCTGATGAAGCAATGCTTCCCGAGGGTTCTCCCGAAGGTCCCTTCGATGGCTTCAATTCCTCTGTGACTAACTTTACAAACGGTTCCTCCGTATTAGAGTACGTTGAGGTCACGGAGGTTCGCCCTGCACCTTTCTTGCCATTCTCTCCTGCCGATTGTAACGCAAAGGGAACCCTTCTCCCCTTCGGAATGCAATCACTCTAAATAATTTCGCCAACGATATCACGGCGGGTTTCCTTGGTTTGGTCACACCGCAGGGGCCAACTTTTGCCCCGACGCCTCCTTCCACGCCGCCCCCCACGCCCGCGCCACCCCCTTACCCATCCCCTCCTGTCATGTCCACTCCCAATCCGATGCCGCCCCCTTTCGACGCTCCCATCTTCGCACCGCCTCCCCGCTCACCTGCGCCCCCCTACGGTTTCACGTGCGCCTCTTTACGCACGCACGCGGCCTGCGAGTTGAAGGTGAGAGCCATCCTCTAGCAGCAACTCCTTCTCTGAGGCGTCGATGGACCCCTCGAAGTGCTTTAGAGTTGATTTACGGAAGTTGCGGGGTTGTTGCGAGTCTGAGTGTCCTTCTCGTCTCTGCAGCCGGACTGCTACTTCGAAGGCCAGAGGGGTCCCTGTAAGGTGACACGCCCGCTCCCCTCGCCACTCGGAAGCGCGAGAATTTCCTCGCGCTCTCGTACGAGCCTTGCAGTGAGGTTCGAGGCGCCGTCGCGTCTGGGGAGCGATAGACGGAAGGTGGGGGCAAGGGAGGGCAACACTCGCAGGACGACCTAGGCAACTGCACCTGCCCCGACGAGTTCTATGGCCACATGATTGGTTTCGCCTGCTCCTGCAAGGTGTGGTCTGCTTGACCAGCTTGTGCAGCCAGGCTCTTCTCGACAATAGCGCCACGGCGCCTCGGACGTAGCTTCCGGATTCCCTCAGCTTTGCGCCTCCTGAGCTGGTGCTAGGGTTTGTATGCGTGAGTCGGGAGATTACTTGCGACTGATTCATCTCACGTAATTCAAGTCTGGCGTGCTCTCACCTAAAGCATTCACACACATGGCGCACTTCACCCGTCCAGGGCGAACACTCGCACCCTCGCGACCCCTTCACTTGTTCGCCAGTCCCAAGCCCTGTCCATCAGCACGCATGCACCCATGCTTCCGCGGCGGCACCTTCGCGATTTCTTAAGAGAGCCCTCAGGCAGCTAAGTTCGCGAGCATACGGGCTGGCGTTAGTTTCTGTTTGGAAGCGCGGAGTACGCTTGTACGGTCTTGTGCCTTCCGGCTGTTTTCAGACTCACTTTGGCCTTCCTGGCACCTTCCCTGCAGCTTGTACAAGCGTACCACCGACTGGAGGACACGACTGGCACGAAGGACTGCGATTCTCTTCTTCTTAAGGTCCGTTGCAACCCCCCACCAGGCCTTATGCTCACACCTACTTGGTAGATCGCACGGAAACCTCCAGCACGGGATGCGTGTAGTCTGAGTGCTGTCATTGACGATGGGGGGGGGGATTGCATGCGCTTCCCCTTCTTCTTCTTGGCCTCCTGCACAAAAGGCACAAACAGTGCGTGAGAGTCGCCAGCCGCGGAAAGCCGTATTGCGAGTACCAAGCACCCATGAATTCATGCGCCAACTCGGCAAGCAGTGTACCTGCAAAACGTCGCCAGGGATTCCGCCGTCCCGCTTTGTCTTCTCCTTCTCTTTCTCCTCCCGTCAGGTTTAGGGCTGCGGCAAGTGAGGGCTTCGCTGCGCGCTGGCCACGTGGCTCTTGAGGACGGTTCACAGCTGTTGGCGCGCGGTGCTGGCAGGATACACCGTGGCTGGTCTATGGTCCAGCCCTGTTTCCCCGGTGCGGCGCGTGCGTCAGCGGCAGCTGTTGAGGCGTGGAGGTGGGGTTGTGCTTGGGGTCACGCGGGGCTCGGCGCCGCCACAGGGGTCCAACAGGTTCGGCCTGTGCCCCGAGCGGGAAGCTGTTTGCTCCGACCAGCAAAATGCGACCGAAGGCAAGTGGCATGTTCAGGCACAAAGCATGCGTGCCAACTGGCTGGAAGGTGCGCATCCCCGATGCTATCTCCCGACAGCATGTGCACCCACGGGCACCACAAACTGCCCGAAGTGGTCCTTGGCGTGTTTCGGGCGCCGTTGTCTGCCGTGCTCGAAGATCCTCTTGCTGCCGGCTGAACCAGCTACAGCTCTTCTGCCAGACACGGCTCTGGCCGAGGAAGGGGCGAGTGAAAATTTGCGCTCATTTGCGCTCAGTTTCTCAAAGTGCATTGCACGTTACTCTCGGCACGTGTTCGATGGGGTTCGTACACGCCACTGGCCCCACGACTGAAGATGCCTGCGCCGCCAGCCAGACTTCGAAAAGCACCACTGTAGATGTGCAAGTGTGGCGGTTTATTGCGACTACGTGAGGACATTCAGAGGTTGAACGATCAAAGCAGACCAATCCCAAGCTCGCCTCTCTTGCGGTCGTGCTAGGCCGCTCCACTTTGCCAGATGAATAAATAGATAAGACAACCTTTCCAGGTTGTGTGGCTTCCATCAGAAGGAGCGTAGGCCTCTCCACTGCCAGATGCAACACGAAGTGAATGTGGCTTTGGACAGCTTTGGCGGCTAGGGCACTGTTAGATGCGTGTCGCCCTAGCGCGCCCCTCCCCTCCCTGCTTGAGCTCGTGTTGCTATCTTGGCCACCGAGCCAGGTAGAGGTCCCCACATCAGCCACAGATACGAATCGAAGCCTTCCTGGAGCAGGCAGGGGCTCAGGGTTTGCGGGCTCTGATGCGCCTCAGGGGAGTACTGGGCGCTTCCTCTCCGGGTGCCTTTCTTCGAGGAGAGCGGCAATCTCACCTTCACTCGAATCTGTGCCTTCGACCGTATCTGGTCGCTGGGAGCCCCGGAGATAAGCTTCCTCAAGTCGCAGGCGCTCGGCGATCAGATGCTCTTCACAAAGTGAGTGCCCCTCCAAAAGCCGCCGAGAGCAGGCCCCACGCGGCCGACCTACGCCCTGGTATGATGCTGACCGCCTGCGACTGGGAAGCCCCTCCCCGGGGAGTGACCGGACAGGAGTCGGGCGCTTTGCAGGGCTCGGGCTGGGGTGGTCTCCATCACCACGACGTACCAATACCGCATCTTCATCCCCACTGGCGGCTCGAGGAGGCGCAACCTGCTGGTATTGTGACCCCGAGTATTTGTCCCCTCTCGGGATGGATGAGGCGCAACCTGCCAATAAAGTAGCCCCCTATATTTGTTCCCTCGGGCCTGCCTATAAAGTAGCCCCCTATATTCGTTCCCTCGGGCCTGCCTATAAAGTAGCCCCCTATATTTGCTCCCTCGGGCCTGCCGCGGTTTCCACCTGGAGGGACAACCCGGTGCTCTATTTTTTAGGCGCCCTACTTTTGGCCAGTATCGCCAAGGCTCAAGTGGTTGTCGCGGCCGCCCTTGCTTTCCCCACTCCACTTCGTTCACACCTGCTGACTTTCAACCCCTGCGCACCCGTCAGCGTCACGCTGTTGCGTCACGAAGCAGCACGCGTTGCGCCACCTGGCAACTCCTCCGTCCCTCGAGTGCCACCGGGGACAATCCACCATCGCGAGAGCTCGGTGTTTGCCGCGGATGCGCGCTCCGAGCTTGCGGACGGCCCATTTTTAGGAAATGTTGTTTGTATATTTAAGGAAGCCTGCGTCGCTGGCAGGCGGTGGAGGAAGGCGAGATTCTTGACATCAGCAACACACCTGCCAAGGTGAGAACGGCTGCTCTCCCTCCCTCTGCTCTCCCTCCCTCTGAAGGATTACTGAAGGGGCCGGCATCAACGAGGCACTCCTGAGGCGGTGAGGGGTGGTCTGAGGCGGTGAGGGGTCGTGTGAGGTGGTGAGGGATTGTCTGACAAGGTGAGGGGTCGTCTGCGGCGGTGAGCGTTTGTCCGAGGCGGTAAGGTCGATTGGGGCGGTGAGGGTCAACTGAGGCGGTGAGGGGTCGTTTGAGGTGGTGAGAGATCGTCTGAGGTTGTGACTTGTTGTTTGAGGTGTTGAGGGTTTGTGTGAGGCGGTGAGGGGTCGTCTGAGGTTGTGTGCGGTCGTCTGAGGTTATGATTTGTCGTTTGAGGTGGTGAGGGTTTGTCTGAGGCGGTGAGGGGTCGTCTGAGGTTGTGACTTGTCGCTTGAAGTGTTGAGGGACTGTGTGAGGCGGTGAGGGGTCGTCTGAGGCGGTGAGGGGCTGTCCGAGGCCGTGAGGGTCGTCTGAGGCGATGAGGATCGTCTGAGGCCGTGAGGGGTTGTCCGAGGCCGTGAGGGGTCGTCTGATGTTGTTTGCGGTCTTTTGAGGCGGTGAGGGGCCGTCTGAGGCGATGAGGGGTCGTCTGAGGTTGTGAGGGGTCGTCTGGGTTCTGGTCTCGAGGTGGAGCAGGCTTGGGTGCAGAAAAGGGAGAATCGAGGTTGGTTGGTTCACCGAGGGGAGTAGGAGAATGTCCCTCTCTTGACGAATGAGACGCCAGGTTGCGGTTGCGCTGGGGGGCGAGCCAAGGATGCTATCCTGAGCGGTAACGGTCAAGGATGCGATGTTGGCGGGGGCAATTGTGTCAAGGGTGCTGTCTTAAGGGGGCAGGATTCCCCGTGCACTTTTGAGGGAATTCAACACTGCGCCCTGAAGTGGGTCGAGAGTCTAAGGGTGATGGACGCAGCGCGGAAGGGACGGACTCAAGGGTGCGGTGTTGAGGGGGTAGAGGTGACGGGCTGGTTCTCAATTCAAAGGGTGATGGACGCAGTCCTGCCGGGTCAGACTTGAGGATGTGGTGCTGACGGGGTACAGTGTTCAATGGGCCGAGTGAAGCGCGCAGTGTCCATGTGGCGGAGAGAAGATTCCGTTCCTAAGTGGACAGAGTCGAAGGCGGCCCGGAGGGTATGGTGTCCAGGATACGGAGATCGGAGCCAAGGATTCGGTACAGAGGTAGTGGAAAGGATGCCGCAGTCCTGAGTTAGTGCATGGTAAGGGCGTGGTGTTACGGGGGATGAGTCGACGGTTAGGCATTAAAGGCGGAGTAAAGGGTGACGCTTCTGAGCCGACGGATTCAAGTGCGTGCTCCTGAGCCGACGGATTCAAGTGCGCGCTCCTGAGGGGGCGGAGTCGCGCGTGCAGTGCTGAGAGTGCCATCTGGGAAACGGTGAAGGGCGCAGTGCTGGGGGTCAAGGTCAAGGTTCAGGATGTGGCTCGAGTGGTTTTGAAGACGGGCAGGCTTGCTGTTTCCTATTGGCAGGGAGGGGGCACGGCAGCGAATGCCTTGGAACAGTCGATGCTGAAGACACAGACGCTGCACGATTCGGTGGCCAAGTGCACGTCGTTCGTGCACGCCAAGGACTGCTCCGTGGAGTTTCAGTGCATCTGGGTGGTCACCAAGTTTGCCATGCAGTGTTACTATGACACGCGGAATTGCGCCTGCCCAGGTGCGCACTCTGCGCGCCTCAGAGCCCTCGCGAGGATTGCATTGCGGGGATTGCATTGCGGGGATTGCATTGCACGCTGCAAGGTCCTCTCGGCGCCATCGCAGAGCCTATGTTCAGTGGTGCCCGCCTCTGGCTCTGTGAGCGGTACTTGAATCGGCGGCTTCCGTCTTTTGTAAGTCCCTGCGGAGCTTCGGCCGCGTTTATTCGGTGAATGTCTTTGAATCTGTGGAAGGTAACTTATGAGCATGACGGTTCGGGAAGCAGCAAAAGCAGACAGCGGCTGCTTTCTTAGCTATTTTTGTTGCATTCTGAACTCGCAAGTTTATACCCAGATGCATGTGGTGTGCAATGTGGGAACCGTACAGCTGTGGCCGGTAAGAGGCTGAACAGCACTCCTAGAGTAGATGCGGGGTGCGTTCAGTGATTGTGAAATATGAGGGAATGCGGCACGCCTCCTGTCTCAGATTGTGCGTGGATGTGTGTGCAGACTATACCTTTGCCTGCTCTTGCCTTGTGACGGATGGCAAAAACAACCAGCTATCCTAAGGCAGTGAAGCAACACACATTAAAGCAGCGCAGCCCTCGTTTTGGTTTGCTTAATTGTCACCCTTAGTCAGACCGGAAACACTCTTCAGGTCCACTTGATGCAAATTTTGATATAGCACCTCTTATTGCACAAGTGGAATCACTTTTCTATGTATTCAACAGTAACACTTCTAATATGCATTGGTGGATAGCAATGCCCGCACATGCCTGCTTGGTTATCCATGCAACTTGTTTTGAAGAGACACCTGTGTATTGAATGTAAGTCATACAGCCGATAGTTACAATTGTGGCTTTGCCTTCTTTTCGATAGTGATTTTGGCCAGGCTGCAATTTTTGACAAGCCTGATGAGCAGACGTCTTGATGCTACTTGGCGGAAGAGAGTAAATCGTCTGGCATCGTTCAGTTTTCGGTTCATCTGCGGGCACGCTAGTTTGGATAATAGTTTCCGAAATACGGAATGTGAAAGCAGCAGTGAGCCTAACATCACCCATCGATTCCTTTGTCATTCGCGAATAAATCACATGATTTGGCAGCAGGCATTTTTCATTGGTCGAAATAATTTGAGAAGCTATATGCCCGTGATGTCAACTAGCAAGTATTTGAGCTCATCGGTAGCCACATGCGTTCACAGCAGTTCACACGTTCGTTGCAGTCACGACGCATGCTAAGTCGATGCCTTGAGTGTGCGCTATACTCATCACAAGCGTATTTGATCGTAAAAGGCTTTTAAAGATGATTGCTCTTGACGCTTTGTACTTCGAAGAGTGACATGATGCGAATTCAGATATATAAACACATGCCAAGCTCCATGTGTTGGGTTACGCCCAAGAACGCCATCGACTGCTTTGGGGTTGAGTTCACCCAAACCCAACCATCGCGGTGACCCAGGACATATGCGAATCGCCGAAGGGGTATCCTCATCACACTCATAGAAGTTTTTACATTGAAATCATTTGCCTACGCGCATACTACAAAAAATCATTTGCCTACGCGCATACTACCATATATGGCATTTGCCTACGCGCATGCTACATTACACCACATTTTATTATATGCCCTGGATGCGGCGTGAAAATAATGCGTGCGCGTGCTGTGCGTGTGCTGTGCGTGATATGCCAAACAACAAACTTTGGGTGTATTGCTCTAGTCGTAAAACCGCGGGGTCGCTGGTGTTACGATAAGTACTACTGTTAAAAACGGCATAAACTGTTGCGAGAACGACAGAATTCTGGAAAAGCCCACTGGCACAGCACTGGCGCACGAGCGGACTGCCCTCGCCGCCAGAAGTTATCATCAGCGTGCGACTCGGTTTGTCGTGCACTTCGCCGATTCCGCCATTCGTCGCTATGCGACACCGTCATTCGTTATTTCGTGATTTGAATGACAATGCAATTCATAACCACGATCTCCAAATTTGACTGCCAGGTCAAAGCATCATCGCAACACGAGCATTGGTGCAGATTTTTCGTATCACGCAGATATGATTGGTTGAAACTTTAGGCCCCGGTGCTACCTATGGGGTATGCGTGTGCAATGTACGTCTGACCTGAGGTCGCAACCAGGTGCATCCAACATGGGACGGATGCCGAACGTCGGTCTGAACGTCGATCGGATCGCGACATGCATCCGGTGATAATGATGACCGATTCGGTCATGGTCACCAGATGCGTTGAACCATTCCACGATCCACCGTAGGTATCATGTGTTCGTTTTAATGTCTTGGGTGGATACTGCGATGAGTCGCTCCTCTTGCCCAATAAGCCAGAGCTCGAAGGTCTGTCTTCGGAAGATGCCCCTCACCCCCGATCAGATTGGAGAGGTTCCGATTTTCATCCCGGGTTACGGATTACGAATTAATGTATCGTCGCTGTGACGTGAATCGTAATCCTTAACTCGGAATGACCTTAACTCGGAATGAATGTCAAATGCAAAATAGATTCTGAAATATGTCGTGCTCCGGATTGCGGGTTAGCTCAATAGACGCTGCTCGCTGACCGTTGCGCTGTTGCTTTTTGCAACAAAATGCTGTCGCTTTCGGAAAAAACTTGACATTTCTGCTGCAGTGGGGCTGTAATTACGATGCTACTTTGAAGTCATGAAACCTATAACTTCTGTAATAATACTGTTAATTGAGTCGTGCCTAGTGACATTTTTTCTAGGAGATGATGAGGACTCGCATCAAGATTGCCACTCGTTTTTCTTTAGGGTACCATAAAAAATAGGGGAAAATTGAACAAAATATTTGCAGCCGCAGGCTTATTCGTGCGCGAACTCACTGAAATTCTCTACAATACTTCAACCGGCATATTGTATAGTATGAAGTTTTGTAGCGAGTTTCAGCCGCCGTCTTGAGCATCCGTAGAAACGCGGATGCCCAAAACGCGTTTTGAGTCCCACGATGTAAACGCTTTTCGCGGCTTGCTTACATCCGCGAAGGCGTATGTAATGACGCCAAACGCGCTTTCACAAGATGTTACCTCAATTCAGATTTGACTGAAAAATAGCGGAAACCGATCGCTGCACGTATGGCTGCGCCATCGTTGATTCCGCTTCGGGTGCCTGTACACTCCGCGAGAATGCTGGAACGCGAAGTACGTCATCTCTCGCTGCGCTTCGAGCGTCAAGCGCCGGATCTATATCATAATGAAATTATATCAAAATGTTTTTGGTATATGTTTCAAATCATGTCGAGTAATTGCTCGAAATCATAAGCCGGCAGCAGCTGAAGGTTCGCGAGTGGGAAAACGCAAAGCAGACAAACTTCAATCGAACCATTGGATGGTAAGAATCTTAACGATATTCTGAATCCACGATTTACAGACGATTTGGACATTAGTTTGTAGCCCGTAATTCGGGACGAAAATCGTCCCGAACTACGGAGGAATTAACACTGGCATCCCGACGTTAGTCAGCATCACGTTTTCCCGGATTACGAGTTAAGGTCATCGATGTCATGCAAAAAGAGAAATCTATGACCTTAACTCGTAATCCGTAACCCGGAATCGCAAATCGGGACCTCTCTATTGTCAATACCGTGTATAGAATCCGCCCCCAAAAAGCATCGATGCCGTGTGCCTGTGCCGAGCAGGGAGCTCATACCATCCTGCTGGTCACTACATCACACTTGTCGCATATTATACTTGCATTTTCGGGTCAGCAGCGGAAAGGTCAACGCGAACGGGGAAATCGCGATGAGGCCATTCCGTGCGACCTTAGTGATCGTGATGAGTAATTACATTTGCCTAGGTGGATTTTTCTATTGATGCGTATTGTCGATCAAAGCACCTGCGATCCCTCCCCCCCTGCGCGTTTTTACGACACTTCGGGCCGTGGGCGGTCCTTTAATAAGCCCTCCTTATATCAATTTGACATCCAACACACAATGCATATGCATATTGTATATCCATACATCATACATACATACGAGTATGACTCGAGCTTGTCTCGAACGCGCAATTACTCCTAGTGCCGCTTAGTTGCCCATACTTGATGGTATTCTCCAATAATTAGAGCACCAGTTAAGAGAAAAAGTTTTTCGAGGATGAGTAATAACGGCGCCAAAGCTAAGAATTAGAAAAATGCTGTGCTTTGGGGGAATGAGAACGCATGTATAGGTGGGGAAACCGACGTCCAACTTAGGGTAAAACACGCGCAAGGGGAGGAATTCTTTTCGAGTGAGAACACACTTGCGCACTCGCGCTAGGGATCTACTAAGATGCATTCACACTGCATTCGTAATCATCATATTTATACTAAACTAATTCTGTGGCGTAGTTGCCGAAAGTTCGACAGCTCAACTGGCACGGTGCTTTCTCTCTTTCTTCTCTCTCGGTCCTTCTTACGCACGATCTCTCTCTCTCTCTCTCTCTTTCTCGCTCTCTATTCACGCATACGCATCACTTGATTTTTTTATGCGCTCGCTATGCTGTAGGAACATCGTATCGGCGAGGAACGATGACTGGATCCCATCCCTTCGCTGTGAAGAAGCCTTTAACCATGTCCTCGTCCAAACCCTTGTCGGCATTGATTTCCATATACACCCGCTTCAACATATCCCACTTGCCTCTGCACAGTGAGATGGGCAATCGCGTTTCATGATTTGGAGAGGGGTCTCTTTTCTAACCATGCACGTGGATCTACTCGAAACCAGTATCCGATATGCTATAAAGCAGCCGTTCATCCGATGCATTCCGGCGTCAATGTGGCACAAGGGCTCGAGAGATGGCTCGTGCAAGTACAAAAGGCAAGGCGCACCGGTTATCGAGAATTTCAACCCACTTATCAATTCCCTCCCAACCCATTACTTTGCCAGCGATGATCAGACTCCTTTCCATCTGCTCGCACTCAAACAACTCTTTGTCCTTGGTGGCTTGAGCATGCTTGATGATTGCCCGAATGATCTCCACATGGCAGAAGCTGTCATCGAAGCCAGGCTTGCCTTCGGGATCCGGAAATTTTGACATCCTGCGAGCACGAGGACTTCTGACAACCCTGATTCACGAACACTGACGAAGTTGACAATGTAGCCAAAGGATTTCATATCCTATTTTGTTTGTTACCGAGCTTACTGATGAGATCCTACTTGGGAGGCATACAAAAGGTGGCAGCCAGATTACGTAGTACCCTTACGGATGAGAAATAGGGAAAGGCAAACAGGATGGCAAGATGGGGCATACTCCGCAATTGCTCCACTCGGGTCTGACTCAAGCATGAGCTGCCCGATTCCCACGCACGCATCCACATTGCGCTCGTCCACTTCTCTTGCCTCACTGCACGCCTCATCCCGAGCGCACCCATCCTCTCCGCCCTTCAAGCCGAATCTCGTAGACCACTCCACATACATACCGCATCGGACGTGACTAGGCAACCTGGGTTTCCCCTCGTGCCAACAAACTGTGCTGCAATGTCCACAAAAACGGAGCGCCACTTACATCCCCGTCGTAGCAGCAGAGGGGCGCCACGTGTCTGCACTCTGAGAGCACCGCGCTTGTTGGACCAATCAGGCGAGAGGTACAGGAGGGCAAAGGAATGCAGCTCACCGGTACAACCTGATGCACTCAGCACGGACATCGTCGATCATCCCTCCCTGAGCGCACGCTCCACCGCTTGAGGGAGTTGTCAGTTATGCGGGTGCACTCCATCGTGGCGCCGGTGTTGGCACGAGAAGTCCGAGCAGCGCGTGTGGGGGAAGTGCTGCGCTCCGGCATCGCAGCATGGCGCGCTACCCCCACTGGCAGCATGGCATTGAGCCAGCCGGTGGGGCTGCCTGATCGGCTGCCTCCGTCCAGTTCCGATGAGGAGACAAGCCCGCTGTTTCTCGGCGGAGTGGATCTGAGCCTCGAACAGCTTTCCTGCGCCTTCACAGACTCACGGCGTCCGTGCTTGCCACGTCGCGGCGCGCTCCTTTCAACCAGCCTGTCCGAACCCAGTGCTGCCAAACATCTGGTAATCTACGAGGTTCTCTGCTGCCACGTTGTGTCGAATACCGACCTCTGGCCCTGAGCCTTACGCGGAGTCCCGACTTCCGGCCCTTGGTGACTGGCATGGAGTCCTAGCCTGTGAAAGGCGAGAGGTGAGAGAGGTCGCTTGAGATGCTTCGGACACATGGGCGAGAGCACGGCGGCGCAGGCGAGAGCGCGCTGGTGCCCACCTCTTGCGCCTGCTCTCGCAGCACCCGCGCCAGATCCACCCGCGCCTGCGCCCCTCCAGTCCCCACAGATTCCTCGGCTACGCAGCCTCACAGTGCAGCAGTCCTCACCGGTCATCGGGTGCCCCAGTTCCAACATCCCTCATGCTGCCCTAGCTCCCCGGAGACCTTGATAGGCCCCTCGGTTCCAGACCATCCCCATCCCCTTCGATACCCATTCTCCCTTCGGCTGCTCAAGCCCCCTCAGTGCCCCAGCTTCCACAGGCGAATCAGCGCCACCCTCCACGCATACCTCTCCTCACCCTAGTCTCCATCACCTACCGATCGCCTGCCCACCGCCTGCCCCACCACCTACCCACCGCCTGCCCACCGCCTGCCCACCGCCTGCCCACCGCCTATCCAGGCTCTCTGCGTTGGCCAGAGACAGCACGTGGACCTCGAGCGCACAGTACCTGCCCACGGCCGTGTGCACATTCAACTCCTGTGCGGTGAGTGTTGGAATTCGAGAGTTTCGTTTTCACAAAAGCGAGCGCATACTTTCATTATCAAAAGATATACCAGTTCGCAGCTCGAAACGCCACGAACATTAACGCGCCATCATAACTGATTGGGCGATCTATGTGAAAGTTCACTAAACAGAGTCCTACGTGTCACTGTCGTGTTCATACCGACCGACAGTGACACACCTGAGTACAGATGAACTTATTACGCACTTGCCGATGGTCATCAATGATATGACGGCCACGATTAGTTCAGCAGATCTACAGATCTAGATCTAAGGGTTCCACAGGGTTTCTTTAGGGTTTCTTCAGGGTTTGAGCATCCTGACTACTGTAGAAGGTCTAGATAGTCATGCTTTACACCAAACTGGTCAGCAGGCACTTGCAGATTCCAATACCCCTTCTAAAGGGTGACTGTCTAGTTGTCCTACTGCCAGTTCTTGGGAATGGTGCCCCTTCAGTCAGCAACACCCAGTTCTTGGGATGGTGCCCCTCCAGCTCCAGTTTATGGGGATGGTGCCCCTTCAGTCTTCAGTCTTCAGAGGTGGAGTTCTGCAACTTCATGATGCCCAGCCTTTCCCTGTGTATAAGAAATGCTGGTAGGGGAAGAGGTTTGGTGAAGATGTCAGCTGTGTTGTCCTCTGAGGCGACATACATGGCTTCCACCATCTTGGACTTCACCAGCTCTCGGATGTACATGCTTCTCACCTCGATGTGCTTGGATCTGTTGTTGTTGACATAGTCAGATGCCAGATGAATGGCCCCCTGGTTGTCACAGTACATCTGTACTAGAGTGCAGATGTCCACCAGGTCGGTCAGCACGTTGATGATGTACTTGATCTCCCTCGCACCTTCAGACATGGCTATTATCTCAGCCTCAGTGGTCGACAACGATACACACCTCTGCATGATCGAGGAGAAGATGAGCAAGCTGCCACATAGGTAGACCGCAATACCAGATGTAGATCTCCTCGTGGTCTTGCACCCAGCATAATCAGCATCAGTATATATGCATAGTGGTAGTGCTCCACTGGCCAGACCCAGCCCCCTTGGCACAGAGGAGGTTGTCCGCAGTACCAGCTCGTGGCCCACAGTGCCCTTAAGGTATCTGACAACCTGCTTCAGAGCCACAAAGTGCTCTGGGCCATAAGACGCACAGAAACGAGAAAGAACAGATACAGCAGCCATGATGTCAGGGCGCGTGCACCTTGCAACCCACTGCAGCTGCCCAAGTAGCCCCCTGAATGGAATGGTGGCATCCTTACCATCTGATGGGGCAAGAGAGCACCCTGGAGACATAGGCAGGCTCGCTGGCTTGGCATCTTGAAGTCCATAGGTCTCAATCATCCGAGAGATGTATCCAGACTGAGATAGATATGCCATCCCAGGCCCCCAGCGCACACCAATGCCCATCACAAGATCCAGAACACCCAAGTCCTTACAGGCATACTGGGAGTTGAAGGCTGCCACAAAGTTGTCATACCATGAGCGACTGTTGGTGGCCACAATGTAGTCATCAACATATGCCAGAATGATGACCGTGATGTAGTAGAGACAAGGCTCAACATCACTGCGCCTCATCCTCTCATCATAGCCCATAATGAAGGCATCACTGGTCTCAAACCACTCCTTGCCCGCCTGCTTCAGGCCATACACCGCCTTGAGGAGCTTGGCACATGTCCTGCCCTGATACTCCAACCCCCTAGGGAGCTTGACATATAGGTCCTCCTCCAGGACCGAGTTCAGAAAGGCAGTCTCCACATCCATGTGATACACGTTGAGGGCAAGGTTGAGCGCCAGAATGATAACTAGCCTCACCGAAGACAACTGTGTGCACGGAGCAAAGGTGTCAAAGTAGTCAACACCATACTCCTGCTTGTTGCCCCGCACACACACCCTCGCCTTGCGCTTCTGCAGCTGCCTGTGCTTGTCCAGCTTGACCTTTAGCACCAAGGACATGTCCAACAGACGAACACCAGGAGGGACATCCTCCATGTCCATCATCAGGAGAGCCTGCTTGACCGTAACCAGGGCCTCAAGCTCGGTCTGAATAGCTTCCATCCACTCACCAGCATCAGGCGCCCCCATAGCTTGATTGACCCCCTTGGGCTCAGTCACTCCATCTGGCAGCACATCCACCGAGCTCCCAGCACACGACTTCCCCACCACTGCCAAGCATGTGTGTTCAGGAGGGAAGTGCACCTTACCCACTGGCAGGTCAATGTGTGTGAAGTTGGTGAGCAACATGACACAGTACGGGAATGAACTGGCCTCCACAGCTCGCGCGCATATAATGCCAGCTTCCATCTTCTCACCTCCAGCATCAACCATGACCTCAGTGAACAGAGGGTAGTTGACATTGAGGTCACCACCGTGTGCAGCTGAGCGCACAGCAGCAAGGTGCTCTGGATGGCCATCCAAGTAGGCCCGGAGACTCACCCAGCATGCCCCATCAGCTGCTTGCACTCTTAGCACCGCCAGAATCTCGTCACTGTCTTCAGGTAGATAGACCCCCACATCAAGAACACTGTCGCCCAGTTCACTCGGGAGGGCATCATGATATGTGCCATCCAATGTCGTGACGATGAAATTGGTACTCAACGGGACCGCCACAGAGGGATCCCAGGTGGTAACCACCTTGCCCAGCTTGTCCACAGCTTCTTGGAACTTGACCATGCCAGACTTAACTATCTTCCCCGACTCAGGATCATACAACAAGTAGGCTGATGAGACCTCAGAGTGACCAACATATCTCAGCTGCCTCGCCCTGTCACTGAGCTTGTGCTCCCTGTTGTCCGGGTCCACAAAGGCATAAGCCAGACATCCAAAAACTCGAAGATGTGAAAGGTCTTGGTGCTGCCCATACAGCTTGTAGTAAGGAGACTTCTTGTGCAGGGGCTTCTGGAATGTCCTGTTCAGAACGTACACAGAGTGACGAACAGCAAATGGCCACATGTCCACACCAAAGCCAGATGTCAAGAGTAGCGCCCGAGCCATCGCCTGCACTGTCCGGTGAGCCCTCTCCACACGAGCTTGGTTCTCATGGAGGTATGGCGATCCATGGCGTTCCTCAATACCCTGGTCTTTGCAGTACTGTTGTGTCTGCCCAGCAATCATCGTAGAGTCCCCATCAGTGTGCAACACCATATGATACTTCTCCACAAGACTCATGCGGCTCCTGTGTTGCCTCACCTCCGCCAGGAACTTCTCAAGGGCTGCCAGGTAGTCCGACTTCCTCTTCAGGAAGTACACGCATATCCAAGCTGTACAGTCATCCACGAAGAGGACAAACCACCGGTACCCACCAGCACTGGGCCTGAACGGGCCACACGTGTCAGACCATACCAGCAAGCCAATCTCTGCAGCACACTCCCTGCCAGTAGACTTCATAGATGGCCTGATCATTTGGTGAGCCTGCATGAAATACACCTCTCAGGGCAGCGCCACACCAGACTCTTGGCATACTCCCCCACAGTGATACCCATAGGAACCTCCTCATCCAGCATCTCCTGCATGGTCACGTCACCAATATGGCCAAGTCGAACATGAGCCAGCATCTTAGCATCAAGCTTCATCACAGTATGCCCATCCTTGTAGATCACCACCACAGGCCACTTGGTCTCCCTGACCCATACCCGGCTCTTCCCACACATCTCCAGGTTCTCCACATTGTAGCATGAGTCCAATGGAGCCGAGAATATCTTCTCTCCAGCAGGGTATTCATGGACAATGGTAAACAGAGATATAAACTGCCACCAACTGGCTGTCTCCCATCTGGGCAGTACCAAGAGAAACTTGGTGGACTGAGGCGCCCGAGCAAAGTCACTGAGAGCCTTCTGCAGGCATCTCAGGATGGTGGCATGCTCATAAGGTGGGTTGCCATAGCAGGCTTTACCCGCCCAGTCCCTGCTGAAGCAAGGGTTGTCAGTTGTACAATAGTCATCCAGTATGTGGTTGTCAACGGAGGCAAACAACTCCAGAGTGAAGGGCCCATGCTGCTCAATGTGCTTCCCAGTATCCTCAAACTTCCAGTCTGTCTTGTCCCGGTCTGAGTCGTCATGGTATGCTGCACAGGCCATGTAGGTGTCCAAAGTGCCAGATATCTGATCCTCATATATGATGTATTGGTTGCCAACTCTCGAGAATGAGAAGGTTACCCCCCCACTGGATATCTGCCTGGCCCCAAAATCAACACTGAAACCAGCATCCGCAAGCGCCACCACAGACACCAGGTTGAATGGCTGCCCAGGAATGCAGTGAGCACCAGTGAACTGCAGCCCAACAGCGCGCCCAGTGGACACATCCAGTTTGGCAAATGTGACCGTGCCACTGCCCTCCGAGCACACAGTACCCGCCTGTACCACACTGAAAGTGGAACTGGAAGCAGGGTCAAAGTCATCGCCAAAGTCACTCACCATGTTGAAGATGTGCTTGGTGGCACCACTGTCTATCATCGCCACCTTCCCACCGAATGCAGTCAACGGTAGGGCTCTGGTGAAGATGTCAGCCGTGTTGTCTGCCGATGCAATATACCGGGTAAGAGGGCTGCCCACAGGGAGGCCCTCACGTAGCTCACATGCATCCTCATCGCCAGAGTCACTCCCATCCTCAAGATCAGATGGACATAATAGTCCAGATGCCCAATCATCAGAGGGGATGCCACCCACTCCTTCAAAGGGCTGCCATGAGTGCATATCCTCCCCCTCGTCCAAGTCAGAGGCATCTTCAAGATCAGGCGCATCATGCTACCAATCAGAAGAGCAGTAACCTCCAATCCCAGACTCAGCGTCCTTGGCACAGAGGCGGTCCTTGCGAGATGGACAGAACAATCCAGATGCCCAATCATCAGAGGGGATGCCACGCACTCCTTCAAAGGGCTGCCACGAGTGCATATCATCCTCCTCGTCCGAGTCAGAGACCTCCACCAGATCTGGCATAGTATCTGAAGCATAACCACCATCATCCGAGTCAGAGTCTGAAGCTGAGTCCAGGTCGGGGATGGAGCAATCAGAGTCGTCACCAGCACGGTCACCATCTTCACAAGACCCAGAGAGATAGATATAGCTGTGCTCAACCAATGCGTGATAAGACCAGGCATGTTGATCTACAGCAATCTGCTCAACACCATATATAATGGAGGCATCCGGTGTAGCCACAAGTTCAAGATCTCCTCGGTCTGAAGAGACATCACCACGATGTGAGGAATCCCCAGAGTCATAGCCATCCTGGTCTGAATGATCATCACCATCAGATGAGGAGCCAGAGTCCCACGCATCCTCACAATCATACCCCAGTAATGCCCAGAAGCTCTCGATCGCCTGCACAGTGTCTCGAGTAACCATACTGAGTAAAGTCACCCATGACTGCAGCCTCTCAAAGGTGACTTCTTACCAGGTCTCCTCACTGCAGAGTGCCTGCTCATAGGAGCATCAGACACCCACCGATAGGTACCACTCATAGGTTGGTCCCCACCCCCCACAGGGGTGGGACCCTCAGAAGATGTAAGCCCGTCCAGAACCGAATAGTAATTGCGCAGGGAGATACCAGACTGAGATGCAGTATAGCCTCCCGCAGTACACCCAGAGATAAATTGAGGTAGGTCGTCAGAGAAGCAGGTGACCACGCTGTCCTCCACCAGCTCACAGATTGCATACAGAGCCTCGCTGGTGTCATCCACACCAGGGTGCTGTCCAGTATCAGTAACAGCAGCCGCTCGATTGGGTAGCTTCCCATGCTTCTGGTAGTCCTGGACCCTCTTCATTATGGCTTCCCGCCTCTTAGGATTCTTCTTAAGTTAAGCCTCCCTTCTATCCTCGTTAGTAACAAAGCATTCATTGGACGAGTGTCCAGTCATATGACACACCGGGCATGGAACTCGCTTGAGTAACGCAACACGCTTCTGCTCCGCCTGCTTACGACGGTCCTCCACGATTCCAGCACCTGTCTCCATCGCAGCTGCCGAAGTCGCGATAACGTTGTCGTAGAGGTCACACACCGCATCATTTAGCTTCTTGAACGACGGCAGCTCGTCCCCAGAGAACATAGTGCGTATATGGACATACGCCGGGTTCAAGGAATTCAGAACCATAGCCACAAAGACTGCCTCCAGGCTGGCGACATGAAATTTCTCACCACCCGGCAGGAATTTGCTCGTGCACGCATACTCCTCCACCCTGTCAAGAACCTCCCTCGCATTCAGAAAGCCCTGCAGCGGGGGTGCGAGCGTCGTAAACCTCTTCGTGCCATCAAGCAGAGCCTTGACCTGCCGCACAAAGTACGCAGAGCCCGTGCTCCGACGCATTTTAATTAGCTGTCGCCAGGCTGAGACACCGTCCGCTTCTGTACTGTATGACCGAACAACTGCGTTCGCCGTCCTGGTAGCAACGCGCGATAGAAAGTCATGAAATAACTGATTCGCTGCCACCGAGAACTTCTCGTCCTTCTTGATGTCCTCCAACTCGCGCGTGTCCGACAAGAACAGCGCCATCGCCGGGTGACGCAGAGACGGTACAATTTTACCCCGGAACTCTAGCCACTTGCTGTCATTTTCGGCCTCCTGACCAGAATAGAGCTGGTCAGTCGGGAACCCCTTCAACATATCCGTCAGAAGAGGTAAAGGTACGTCCACAGTACCACTCGCAACTCGAGATTTAACACTGGAACCAGACATACTGGATTCCGCGGCCTCAGGACACGCAATAGCATTTCCTGTCCCCGCATTCTGATTCGCAACAGCCAACGGCGGCACTGCTTGTGCCAGGACTTGAACCATTTTCATAAGCTCATTTAAACGCGCGTCTTGCTGCGCAAATAGCTGTTGCTGCCTCTCATCGATAAGAGTAGTCAGCGCTGCAGAGTCCTCCCCTACTGAAAGTCCATCAGGCTTCCTTTCCTCCGAAAGTGCGCCATAAGTAGATTCCACACCCAGACCTGGCGGGGACCTCTCTACAACTTTGGCCTTGTCTTGTCTCTTACTCATTTCCGAATACGCGCAGCAAAATTTTGCGTGATACAACCGTAGGTTAACACTTACAATGTAAGTGGGCCCAAAACCTGTTGGAATTCGAGAGTTTCGTTTTCACAAAAGCGAGCGCATACTTTCATTATCAAAAGATATACCAGTTCGCAGCTCGAAACGCCACGAACATTAACGCGCCATCATAACTGATTGGGCGATCTATGTGAAAGTTCACTAAACAGAGTCCTACGTGTCACTGTCGTGTTCATACCGACCGACAGTGACACACCTGAGTACAGATGAACTTATTACGCACTTGCCGATGGTCATCAATGATCTGACGGCCACGATTAGTTCAGCAGATCTACAGATCTAGATCTAAGGGTTCCACAGGGTTTCTTTAGGGTTTCTTCAGGGTTTGAGCATCCTGACTACTGTAGAAGGTCTAGATAGTCATGCTTAACACCAAACTGATCAGCAGGCACTTGCAGATTCCAATAGTGAGTACGGCCGTCCGTGACCACAACCGAAAGGCGTCAGTGCGGCACACGTGCACGCGCATGGGGTGGTTCGAGAGCGCCACACATCTGACCTCCTGCATGCCTGTTGAATTGAGGGGTGGTGCGAGAGCGCCACGTATCAAGTCACCTGCACGCTTTTTGGATTGAGGGGCGACGGCGGCGGCGACGACGACGGCGGCGGCGCTGCCAGCACAGGAGGCTCTTGTGGCGACGATGGAATTGCCGGCTCGGCGCGAGCAGGCGGGGGCTCACTTGAGGACGCTGCATCCAGGCACCGGGTCCTGGCTTGTCACTCGTGGCGGACAAATGGGATGCTGCGAGGCTCGGACAGGGGATCTGGGGAGGGCAAGGAGCACACAGCAAGGAGAAGGAGGGGAGGGAAGGAGCTGAGGAGGCGTGCACCAATCTCTGCTTTCTGGCCCGGTTTAGCTGAAGCAGCCTGTACTGATGCCGGCGCCCCGGCTGCCGCTGCTCTTGCCCCTGGTCTCCCCGGAGCCGCCGGCTTTCCAGGTGGCACCGTCTTGCTGCCAGGCGTGGGGGCCGCCCTACCTCGACCTCCTGCTGGCACCTGTAGAGACGACACACTCTGCTGAGTTGGCACAGGAACCTCCTGGTGAATCGGCCAATTGGCCAATTGGAGGTCCTCAATTGAATATTGTTGGGCATTGCCATATTGCCAGCGAGCTGTCGCAAATATCCATTTCCGGCGAGGGGGGCAAAACAGAGGCGCCTCTCGTGCGCTGCCGGCTCCGAAGGGAGCGCTGTCGGCTTGGCCTGGGTACAATTGTGCAGGTGCCTGGATACGACGGTGTCCGCGCCTCCGTCGTGCTACTGCCGTCGGTGAGGTCCCGGGCGCAGCCCTCCCACGCCGCACTGCCTGGACGCCGCACTGCGCTTTCGCCATCGGAGCTCACCTTCGGGCTGGTAGCCACCGCAGCGGCCCGCCCTGCACTTCGAAAGCCGGCGCCGCTCCTTGCCGCAGGTGTGGCAGCTGCCGCCTTCACGTTCTTTCCAGCAGCACCCGACGTTGTGGCCGCTGCTGCGCCTGAGGTGTTCCCCACCCGCAATGGCTGCTGTGACGATGTGCTGGTCAGTAGGTGGCAGCCAGCAGAGTAGGGCGATGCAAAGCGGCTCACAGTAGGCGCCGTGAGGCAACCGTAGGGCCACTCGATGCGGGCTGACAAAAAGGGCGGCACACGGCATGGAAGGGGCAGATGGCCGGGAGGTGGATGGGTGCACTGGCGTACTGCGCGTGCCTGAACGGGAAGCGGGCCGGGACGCGACGGCAGAGGTCCCAGGTCTGCTGGCGGCGGTGGTGGCAGCACCACGTGGGGTCCCCTTCTCGAGCGAGCTGCTCTGAGCAGGCCGATCACCAGCCGCACTGGCACCCCGTCCACGGCCTCACCTCAGCAGGCACAAGATGGACCATTTCCAAAGCGTCATCCGGGCGATACGCATGCAAGAGCAACCCCACCCACCTCTTCCAACCGGCAGCCCCATACCCATGTATCGTCAATGAGCCTGAAGCGCCGAGGCAAAACTTGCGTCGATGCTCGGAGGTCGGTCATGGCTCATACCCCCCTATGCCAGGATGGGTGCGGTGTCGGTCTCATGGGCGCAAACTGCTGTTGCTGGCAAAGGCTCTCGGAGCTCAAAGCCCTCCGCGAAGCGCACATTGTCACGGCAAGGCTCGCCCGTCTTCCTAATGAGGGCATCCGAGGGCACACCGGGGCATCTGAGGCGCAGGGGCAGGGCGCTAGGGGGTGGGGGGGAGGGGGAACGAAGGGCTGCTGGATGACCTTCGAGGTGGGGTGCTGGGAGGGGGTGTGGGTGCCGGAGGCTGGTCGTGGGCAGGATGCCCTTCGAGCGCCAGGCTGGTTCGCAGCAGATCTTGCACCTGCAACAGCCGAGCCCGTCTCCTCGCGCACTCAGCCTCTTCTTCCAGCAACTTGGGGGCAGGCTCCGGCGCATCCCTCCAGAGATTCGGGATAACTCCGCCACTTGGCCGATTCCGCCTGTCGCTCATGCCTGCGCCGCTATCTGGCGCTCCCCTTCTGCGGTGTGAGTTCGACACGTGTACACAGCTCCTCCACGTGGACACAGCTCCTCCTGGGAGCCGCGTCTTCCGGCATGGGGCACACAAGGGCGCGCCCGAAGCATGCCGCACGGTCAAACGAGCTCTCTCTGCGCCTGCTTGCAAGGGCCCTTGACCTCCTCCCCCGCTCTGACCACCCTGTATGGTATCACCTTACCGCCCCCCTCCCAATAGGCTCGCACCACGATCCTCCCCGCTTGGCCGTGTTCACAGCACTGCCTCATTCATGCAGGGCCCTCAGGGCCCAATCGCGCCTACGTGGTGCTTAAAATGCTTCCCTAGAATTAAGCGTCTCACGGAGCCGGATCATGCACGGCACGGGATCCGCCCCCCGCATCAACACCTAACCTGGAAACGTGTGGCCCACAGGCACTGCCGCTTGGCAATTTTGTCTGAGTCCCGGGAGCACCTCAGTCATGATCTTATGCTTCGTCTCCTTCATGGCCGCCTGTTGCCCACACCTTCCACATTACGCGCTCAGCCCTACGGGGCTCTCTATAGCGTTAGCCGCAGCAAGGACTCAGCAAGGGCTCTCTTTAGCGTTGTGGGCGCCAGCAGGGATCAGCAGGCATGGCGGGGAGTCAAGCGGGCCGGATTCGTTGGGTGTGCCTCACGCTCGGCAGAGCACACATGCTGGCGCACGGTGAGCGAGAACGAAATGACACCTTGAGGAAGGCGTCATCCTTGTCCACACGCGTCCAGAGTGCATCGGCGAGTCGGATAAGGTTCTGGGAGCTCTTGGGCCGCAGGGTGACTCCTCCGCGGCACACCTGTGCGGCCGCCCTCACGCCCGCCCGCTGCCATCCCTCTCAGTCCCACCAGCATTGACTATCGCACCGCCGGCACGTCTCTGCTTGTCGCATGGAGCACCCTGGCGAGCTCATGCACCATCATGACGTCACCGTCGGAAATATTATACATTCGCGACGTAGGGCATGTGTGCGTACGCATCGTCGTTAAAGACGCCGACAGACTCCTGTGGCCACTGCCCACGAGGCTTCCAAGGGTACACGAGGCGAGAGGCTTCCACTTCGCTCACCTGCACAAGACGCTCCATGGCAGGAATTGAGCGGCCAGGATTCATGCTGACCTCCTGGCATTGCACCCCCCATGACCCCCTCCCGGACGCCCCTTTTGGAATTCAGAGTCGGGTAATTTGCAAAAGCAACTGCTAACTTTCATTATCATAAGATATACCAGTTCGCAGCTCGAAACGCCACGAACATTGGCGTGCCATCATTACTGATTGGCCAGTCTAAGTGAAAGTTCGCTATTCAGTTAGTTATGACGTGCCACTGCCAGGTTCATAACGACTGCAGTGACACGTCTGCGATGGGCCGTGAACTATTACACACTGTGTCTTGCCGATGGTCATCATGTGATCCAACGGCCACGATTAGTTCAGCAGATCTAGATCTAGATCTAAGGGTTTCATAGGGTTTCTTCAGGGTTTCTTCAGGGTTTGATCATCCTGAGTGCTGTACAGGGCCTAGACAGTCATGCTTTACATCAAACTGATCAGCAGACACTGCAGATTCCAACACCCCTTCTAAAGGGTGACTGTCTAGTTGTCCTACTGCCAGTTCTTGGGAATGGTGCCCCTTCAGTCAGCAATGCCCAGTTCTTGGGATGGTGCCCCTCCAGCTCCAGTCTTTAGGATGGTGCCCCTTCAGTCTTCAGCGGTCTCCACGAGGCAGGTTCATGACACCCAGTCGCTCTCGATGCACACGAAATACAGGGAGTGCCAGGGGCTTGGTCATGATGTCAGCGGTGTTGTCATCTGTCCCAGTGTATAGCGCCTCTGTGTCCTTGGCCTTGATCAACTCCCTGATGTACATGTTCCTGACCTCGATGTGCTTGGATCTGGAGTTGTTCACGTAGTTGGTGGCCAGGTGAATGGCTCCCTGGTTGTCACAGTACATGGGCACTGGCCTGCATATGTCCACCAGGGAGTCCAGCACGTTGAGAACATACTTGACTTCACGAGCTCCCTCAGACATAGCGATAATCTCGGCCTCGGTAGTGGATAGGGACACGCTCTTTTGGATCATGGACGAGAAAATGATCAGACTCCCACATAGGAATACTGCAATGCCAGAGGTGCTCCTTCTGGTTACCTTGCACCCAGCATAGTCGGAGTCAGTGTAGATGGATAGGGGCAAGGGCCTGCTTGGTCCAGTACCACCCCCCCCAGGCACTGAAGCAGTGCGCAGCACCAACTCGTAGTCCTTGGTGCCCTTCAGGTACCTCACCACCTGCTTCAGGGCCATGAAGTGCTCTGGACCATACGTGGTGCAGAACCTCG
Source organism: Cymbomonas tetramitiformis (assembly GCA_001247695.2). NCBI lineage: Eukaryota > Viridiplantae > Chlorophyta > Pyramimonadophyceae > Pyramimonadales > Pyramimonadaceae > Cymbomonas > Cymbomonas tetramitiformis. Next base: position 56,379 of record LGRX02012848.1, read on the forward strand.
AGAGAACCGATACTGCCGCCATTATGTCAGGCCGGCTGCAGCGAGCCACCCACTGCAGCTGCCCCAGGAGAGCCCTGTAGGGCATAGCTCCCTTGCCATCAGCAGGTTCCAGTGCAGTGCCAGGTGACATCGGCAGGCTCGCTGGCTTGGCATCATCCAGGCCATAGGTACTGATGATCTGGGTGATATAACCAGACTGGCATAGGTATGCTGTGTCACTCCCCCAGCGCACCCCGATGCCCATGACCAGGTCCAACACTCCAAGATCCTTGCATGCATACTGCGCATGGAAGGATGACACAAAAGTATCATACCAGGACTTGTCATTGGTGGCCACCAGATAGTCATCGACATAGGCCAAGATGATCACTTGGAGAGTGGAGTCCCGGATGAAGTACAGGCATGGCTCCACGTCACTTCTCCGCATTCTGGGGTCATACCCCATGATGAATGCATCTGAGGTGTCGAACCACTCCTTACCCGCCTGCTTGAGTCCATACACAGCTTTCAGTAGCTTGGCACATCTGTGCCCCCCATAATCCAGCCCTCGGGGAAGGCGCACATACAGGTCCTCCTCGAGCACGGAGTTCAGGAAAGCAGTGTCCACGTCCATGTGGTACACTGTGAGGCCCAGGTTGAGGGCGAGGGTAATGACAACTCTCACAGAGGACAGCTGGGTGCACGGGGCGAAGGTGTCGTAGTAGTCCACGCCATACTCTTGCTTGTTCCCTCGCACACACACTCTGCTTTTCCTCTTCAGCAGCTCCCGGTTCTTGTCCAACTTGACCTTGAGGACCAGAGACATCTCCAGCAGCTTCACTCCAGTTGGCACGTCCCCCTCATCCAGCATCTGCAGAGCCCCCTTGATCTGCACGAGCGCCTCCAACTCATCCTGAATGGAGCTGAGCCACTCAGCACAGTCAGGCGCTGTCAATACCTGAGCATGAGATCTCGGCTCAGTGACCCCTGCAGGCAGCAGGGCTTCCTGAGCAGCTGGTGTTCCAGTTGCCTGCACACCAAGGCATGTGTGTGTAGGTGGAAATCGAACATCTCCCTCAGGCAGGTCCAACATGGTGAAGTTGGTGAGGAGCACCAAGCAGTAGGGTTGAGCATGTGGCCCAAGAGCACGTCCACACACCATGGCTTCCTCATAGTCCCCCTTCCCAGTCACAGCACGCACCTCGGTGAACAGTGGATAGTGGGCGTTGATACTGCCATATGTAGGGCAATCCCTCAGTAGTGACAGGCGCTCACTGCCTGGCTCGAGATATGAGCTCAAGCTCACCCAGCACACGTCATCAGAGGTCTCCACCTTCACAACAGCCACAATCTCGTCACTACCTTCAGGGATGTACACACCCTGCTCCAGCACAGCAGTCTCCAACAGTGTAGGCGGAGGATCCCTGTAGGGCGCATCCAGAGTGGTGGCCATGAAGTTGGTCTTGAGAGGGGTCACTGCAGAAGGGTCCCATGAGGTGATCACCTTACCCAGCGTGTCCAGCTTCTCCGAGAAGGTAACCATACCAGAGTTGACCACCTTGCCAGCGTCACAATCATACAGTAGATAGGCAGATGACACCTCTGAGTGTCCAACATATCTGATCTCACGTGCCCGGTTGCTGAGCTTGTGTTCACGGACCGTGGGGTCAATGAAGGGATAGGCCCTGCATCCAAATATCCGTAACTGGGACAGGTCAGCGTGCTTGTTCCTGGTAAGGTAGTAGGATGAAGTCCACCCCAGAGCCTTGCGGAACGTACGGTTGAGGATGTACACTGCATGGCGGGTGGCCAGAGGCCACATACTTGAACCAAACCCAGAGGTCAGCAGAAGTGCTCTGGCCATAGCTTGCACATCTCGGTGTGACCTCTCCACCCTCGCCTGGTTCTCATGCAGGTACGGTGAGCCATGCCTCTGCTCAATCCCATGTTCCTCACAGAAGGCTGCAGTCTGTCCAGCTATCATGGTGCTGTCGCCATCGGTGTGGAGCACCATGTGGTACTCACTGAACAGGCCCATGGTGCTCCTCAGGCGCTTCACCTCCTTCAGATATCGCTGGAAGGCCTGGAGGTAGTCCGACTTGACCTTCAGGTAGAAGATGGATATCCATGTAGTGCAGTCATCAACAAATAGTGCAAACCACCTGAACCCCCCAGCACTGACCCTGAAAGGCCCACAGGTATCTGACCACACAAGATTGCCCAGCTCTTTGGACAGCTCCCTCCCTGTGGGTTTCACAGTAGGCCGTATGGCTTTGGTCAGCCTGCAGGCAATGCACCTTTCGGGGCAATGCTGCACGGGGCTGCCAGAGTACTGTGACTCGGTGATACTCATAGGGACACTCTGAGCAAACATGTGGTCAATAGGCTTGTCACCAATGTGGCCCAGCCTTACGTGTTGCAGCATCTTGATGTCAAGTCGCTCCGTGGTGTGCGAGTCCTTGAAAAGCACCACTACTGGCCACTTGATGTCCTCGATCCACACACGATCCTCTCCACAGGGATCCAGGTTGGCTACATTATAGCATGACTCCCGTGGTGCAGAAAAGATCCTAGCACCAACAGGGTATTCATGAATGATGTCAAACTGAGAGACCAGACTCCACCAGCTCGCTGTAACCCATTTAGGTAATATGAGCATGAACTTGGTGTTAGAGGGGTCTCTGGCGAAGTCAGCGAGGGCCTTCTGGAGACACCGTAGAATAATGTCGTGGTCAAACGGTGGGTTCCCATAGCACTGCTTGCCAGCCCAGTCCTTGTCAAAGCATGAGTCAGTGATGGTACAGTGATGCTCCAGGATGTGGTTGTCATCAGAGGAAAATAGCTCCAGGAGAAAAGGACCATGAGTAGTGAAGTGAGGCTTGGTGTCCTCAAATTTCCAGTCAGAACGGTCTCGTTGATCGTCAGTATGTGTCACAGCACAGGCTAGATGTGTATCCAGAGTGCCATATGTGTCTTCATGCATAATATACTGGTTGCCAACTCTGGCAAAGGAGAACACAACCCCCCCTTTGGATAAAGTTCTAGCCCCAAAGTCCACACTGAAACCTGCATCCTCCAGGGCCACCACAGATAAGAGGTTGAAGGGCTGCCCAGGTATGCAGTGCGTGTCCATGAACCGCAGCCCAACTACACGCCCAGACTCCACATCCCTCTTGGCAAAGGTCACTGAGCCACTGCCAGAGGAGTCCACAGACTGACTCTGCACCACACTGAAAGTCTCACAGGCTGTAGTATCATAGTCCGCATTAAACATGTGGACAGAGTTGAAAATGTGCTTGGTGGCACCACTGTCAATAACAGCACTCTTGCCCCCATCAGACCGAGTGCGACCGTCACCAGCACGCACACCACATGCCACCTGAGCATGGTAGAAATCCACCTCCTCGACGAGGCCATCACATGCATCACCACAGCAGTCCTCACAGTTGTCCTCATAATAGTCACTGGGGAGCAGACCCACAGTGCAGATGGGAACTCTGCAAGGCTGAGAAAGTAGTCCAGAGGCCCAATCATCAGAGGGGTCATAACCCACTCCTTCAACGGGCTGCCCAAGGTCCACAGAGTCCTCCTCCTCGTCTAAGTGCCCATGGTACACACCCTCCTCCTCCTCGTCAGAGTCAGAGGCATCCTCCAGATCTGGTAGAGAATCACCACAATCTGAGGCAGAGTCCGAACCTGAAGTGAGGTCAGGAGCCTCGACAGCAGAGGCACTGCCAGGCAGCTCAGAGACAGAGAGAGGATCAGGCATACAGCTGTCCCCCATCGGGTGGTAAGACCAGGAATCCCGGTCTCCAAAAAGCTGATCATAATTAGGTGAGCCCACCATATCAGCAGAGCCAGAATCACCTGTCACTGGCCCCTCCTCCTCCTCGTCAGAGTCAGAGGCATCTTCCAAGTCTGGCAGGGGATCATCACCATCCGAGTCATAGTCCGAGCACTCATCGATACCCCACCCCTCATCGAGGGACAGCATGCCTGCATAGTGCTGCACCACCCGTATCAAGGCTCTAGTGGCCTTCCCGAGCTCAGAGGCCCAGCTGTGCAGGTCTTCAAGCGAGGTGCGCACCATTACGGACTCCAGCTTCAGCAATATATCCATGTCATCTGTAAGCTGCCTGATGAGCTTGCGCTGGTAGAGGATCACCCCGAGACTGACAGTACACTCAACACCACGAGGAAGGGTAGTGCCCCTGTCAAGTATGTCACAAGCACGAAGGTATATCTCCACAGTCCCAGCCATCATGATAGAATGCCACTGCTGCAACTCAGGCTTGAACCATAATTGCCTGGGGGATATCTGAAAAATGCCACCCAGGTGTTGGTCACGTCCACAATCCCACTGGGCCTGTGTCCTCTTCAGACGAGCCTTGTCAGGGAAGAAGGCAGTGAGCACATCAATGTAGACCCACGAGTCATACACAGGCACAACCTCGGCGCCTTGAGAATGCTTGTTGGGGACGTAGCAGTGGTGCTTCCTCCTGGTCCTGCGAGGAGGGCACCCCACTGAAGACAATTCCACACAAGGTGCACCCACAGTGCCCTCACTGCCCTCGGTGCCTCCACCAGTGGTGTGGGACACAATGAGCTCAGGGTCGCCCACGTCCGCCAGCACAGAGTAGTAATTGAACACTGGGACCTCACGTGGCTGGGGCTCCACAGGTACAGAGCCTCGACCACATGTCCAATGCTCGCACAGGGTCGAACTGGAAGGCAGCGACCCAGAGATGCTGAGATTATCAGAGTGCTTCTCCGCTTCGCCAGTAGTGGATATAACATTCTCACCTGAGTCTGAGTCGAGGGCAGAGTGTTCACCTTCCAGAAATTCACTCAACAAGAACTCCTGGTACGTTGACAGCTGGCCCAAGGTCGGACAAGAGGTCAGCGAGCCAGAGATGCCATCATAACCAGATTCCAATAGCCCAGAACCGTAGTGACTGGCATATATATCTTCACCAGTCTCGTCCAGACCAGGGTGCAAGCCAGATGTACTCGCCTCCCGAATAGCGAAGGCGACCTCACCAGCTTCTTCCAGTCCAGGATAAAGCTCAGATTTCCCAGCTGCAGCGCCAAGATGTCCACCAGGCTTCGGTAAGCTACCATTCTTCTCGTAGTCAGCCACTCTCTTGAGAACCGCCTCCTTGGCGGTCGCCGTAGCCTTCTTGAGGAAAGCCTCCCGCTTCTCGACGTTCTTGATGAAGCAGTCCTTAGCAGAGTGCCCGCGTCTGTGACACACAGGGCACGGCACCTTGACAGCCAGCTGCTTCCTCTTCCCCTCCTCCTGCCTACGCCTGTCGTCAGCGATGGCACCAGCAGTCTCATATTGAGTCTGCAGTGCGTGGGCAGTTTGCGCTACACCAGCGCGCGGAGCGAGTATGGTGTCGTAGTGAGATGCTACCTGGGCCGACAGCACACTCACGGTCGGCATGGCCTCAGACATAAATTTGGACTTGACGAGCATATAGTCCGGGTGCAGTCGTACAATAGCCATGGCAGTAAAGATGGTCTCAACCGTCTCCATACACAGAGGCTTGCCAGAAGGCGTAACGCGCGTATTCGCGGAGTATTCGCGTATACGACGAATTGCCTCCCTCGACTCCAAAAACGTGGGGAGAGGAGGGGCAAGTCTCGAGAGTTGATTCGGTAGCGACAGCAGCCTGTCCACCTGAGTGATGAAGTAGACAGCGCTGGTGTTGTGTCGCAATTGGGCCAGTTCCCGCCAAGCTCCGTGACCGTCAGAATACTCTTCGTAGCTGCGAACAAGAGCGTTCGCAGTACCCGTGGTAACGCGGCAGAGGAAGTCATAAAACAGTTGATTCGCTTCCTCAAGATAATGTTTATCCTCCCTCACCTCTTGGAGCGGAGTAGACGCCATAAGCAACAGTGCTAGAGAAGGGTGGCGGCAAGACGGCTTAATTCTCGAACAAAACTCGTCCCAATGTCCTTCCTGGTCAGATTTACCAGAAAAGTGCGAGTCCGCGGTAAGCCCCTTAGTCATATAAGAAAGACTAGGCAAAGGACGTTGCCCACTAACGGGCGACAAAGGTAGATGCTTGTCCTCAGGGACAGGAGCGGCGTTGAGGCCTGGTTGATGAAGGTTGCTCAGGCTGTAGAGCTGAGCACTCAAACCTTTCACCATATCCTTAAGCGCCGAGATATCCTCCTGCTGGTTACTCAGCATAACATCTCGCGAAGTCGACTCGCCAGAATAGGACACTTCATATTCTGGCGCGCTACCAGCAGGTGGCGGTGTCGCAGCTTGGCTGTAGCTCTTCCCTTTGACCATAGTGAATTCTCTTACGCGCAGCGGAAAATTTGCGTGATAAACAAAAATGGATCCTCACTTATAACGTAAGTGGGCCCATAACCTTTTGGAATTCAGAGTCGGGTAATTTGCAAAAGCAACTGCTAACTTTCATTATCATAAGATATACCAGTTCGCAGCTCGAAACGCCACGAACATTGGCGTGCCATCATTACTGATTGGCCAGTCTAAGTGAAAGTTCGCTATTCAGTTAGTTATGACGTGCCACTGCCAGGTTCATAACGACTGCAGTGACACGTCTGCGATGGGCCGTGAACTATTACACACTGTGTCTTGCCGATGGTCATCATGTGATCCAACGGCCACGATTAGTTCAGCAGATCTAGATCTAGATCTAAGGGTTTCATAGGGTTTCTTCAGGGTTTCTTCAGGGTTTGATCATCCTGAGTGCTGTACAGGGCCTAGACAGTCATGCTTTACATCAAACTGATCAGCAGACACTGCAGATTCCAACACGCCCGCCCCTCTCCGATTCTTCCCAATTTCCTTCCCTGCGAGTCCCGGTCATGTGCACGCGGGTGGCGGATGCACCCCAGGCCTTCAGGCTCAGAGGGCAGACGCTGCCGAGCAAATGGCAGCGAGCGTCACGGGCCCTGAAAGGACAGTCACCTTATACAGCTCCTCGTATACAGGAAAAGCTTCCTCCCCTGTGCCCGTCCACGCCAATATGCAGCGAGCCAAGAGTAAGATCACCGCCAAGGGTGAGATCACCGCCAAGCGTGAGATCAACGCCAAGGGTGAGATCACCGTCAAGGGTAAGGTCACCGTCAAGGGTAAGGTCACCGCCAAGGGTGAGATCACGGCCAAGGGTGAGATCACCGCCATGCGTGAGATCACCGCCAAGCGTGGGATCACCGCCAAGCGTGAGATCACCGCCAAGAGTGAGATCACCGCCAAGGGTGAGATCACCGCCAAGCGTGAGATCACCGCCAAGCGTGAGATCACCGCCAAGGGTGAGATCAGCGCCAAGAGTGAGATCAGCGCCAAGAGTGAGATCACCGTCAAGCGTGAGATCACCGCCAAGGGTGAGATCACCATCAAGAGTGACATCACCGCCAAGGGTGAGATCACCGCCAAGGGTGAGATCACCCCCAAGAGTGACATCACCGTCAAGAGTGAGATCACCGCCAAGGGTGAGATCACCGCCAAAGGTGAGATCAACGCCCAGGGTGAGATCACCGCCAAGCGTGAGATCACCGCCAAGCGTGAGATCACCGCCAAGCGTGAGATCACCGCCAAGGGTGAGATCACCGCCAAGGGTGAGATCACGGCCAAGGGTGAGATCACGGCCAAGGGT
>LGRX02012850.1:0-17001 GCA_001247695.2 Cymbomonas tetramitiformis
CCCAACGCCTAACGCCTCCGTTATAGCTCGCAGCCCCAACGCCTCCGTCATAGCTCGCAGCCCCAACGCCTCCGTCAGGTCCATGTTGCAACAAACCAGATTTTGCCAGCACGTCCACGAAATGCCCATCACAGCATCGGAGCAGCACCCGATCGACCGAGTGACTGAACGGGGGGCATCACTGGGAGGACGGTGGCCGCCTGACCTGGCAGCACTGTCAGTACTCGGGTTCGCAGCGCTGTCGTTGGAGGCTGAGCGGCGAGGCTCAGCCCCACCCTCCGCCGATGCCACTCCAACCCTCGTGACACTCTCGGCGGGGAGTTCGACGGGGAGGTCCTTGCGGCTGTCCTTGGGGAGATCCTCGGCGGCCTCCTCCTCGGCCTCCGGAGGGGGGGGGCCTCCTCCGCGCTCCTCGGCGTCGTGCTCGTCCTCCGCCTCCGGCTGTGTGCTCCTCCTGCGCGACGCGGGCGAGGGGGGCGTGGAGGTCGACGAGCCCCGAGCAGCAGAGGCGGCGTGCCCACCCCCGCCAGAGTGGCTCGCGCTGCTCGAGCCGCGCGCAGCCGTAGCCGCGGAGTGCCCGCCCCCACTTGATGACGAGTGCCCGCCGGCGGCAGAAGAGTGACCACCAGTGGCCGCCGGATGGCTGCTGCTGCCAACGTGGCCGACGTCGCTGCCCGAGGAAGAGCGCACAGCCCCGGCGCCGCCTGCAGCATGGGAGCTGGCGGGAGACGAGTGACCACTGCTCACCGCGTGGCCACTCCCTCCGGCGCTGCCGTGCACGCCGGTGGCCACCGTGGCGCCGGCGGCATGGCTGCCTCCGGCCCTCCGTTCCGAGGCAGCCCCAGGTCCCTTCCCTCCAGCGTGGTCACTCCCACTGCCGTGGCTGCTTCCGTGGTCTCCTCCACTGCTATGGGAGCTCTCCCTGCTCGGGTGAGAGTGCGCGCGCTGCGGCTTCTCTGTGACATCCTCACTCGCATCTGCCGGAGCGCGCTTCGCTTCCTCGAGGGGGGTCGACGCTGCGGCTGAGGGGGGAAGGAAGGGCCGATCGGGGACCGCGGCGCGAGCTTACTCTACAAGTTACTGATACAAGTTCCTGGTTCCGTTACGCTGGACTTGACAAAGGTCGCGGCTCGAGCCGGACAAGTGCGAGAAGGGAACAGGGCCAAACGCCGCAAACTGCAGTGAAGGAAACTGGTGACAGCTGTCATATGCAGCTCACGCGTCTCCAGGGTCTCAGGATGGCAGCTGTGCGAGTGGGGGAGAGTTGTAGGATCAAGGTATGACTTGAACGAGAGTGCGAACCCTACATAACTACGGTAGGAATATTTCGCGTAAAGCTGACGATCAGCGGCGAGGCACTGGGGTTTTAGCGGGGGAAGGGCAAGAACGGGCAGCCTCGCAAGGAACTGCAGTGATACTGCCAGCCCTTACGCGACCAGATCTGCGCGAACTGCACGCAACGCGCTCGAAGAAACACGTCTCCGAGGCTCGTCAAGGAAGATGGCATTAAATACAAGGTGAAACAGTGCAGTAGTAAAAGGCTCTATGCATGGCGTGCGCAGAGAGATCTGCAAAGAAGCAATAAAAGGGAGGAGGGCTACTGCGCACCTTGCTGTGCGACGTTTGCCTGTGGTAAACAACCACGAGATAAAGTTAAATATTGAAGCAGAGAGGAAAAAATGTGCCGCCTGGGAAAAAGAGAAAAATCTAACACAAACTCCAAAAAGCATGGAGTCGAGGAAACTAGTGAAGCACAAAAACCTCGTCGCGGAAACGGCACAGTTGGCGCAGGTAATAATGAATTGTCAGGTAAACTTCTGTGTCCGACTCTCGTCATGCAAGAGAGCGTGGTCGCCACCGGTATCGATAATAATAATTTTGAAGCTGAACACAAGCTGGTGACTGCAAATGCTTGTCAAACATGTCTCGAGGGTCGAACGTTCAAACAAGGTGGGCTCCTTTCACTGACACATCATATCAAGTGTACCTCTTTGGTTTCGTCTTTTAAACCGAATGGTGTCACAGTTTTAATCTCCAAGTCCCCAGTCGTTGAAGGGGTGGGACTCTGCATTTTGAGAGAAGAGTTCTGGTAAGCATACTGGGATATGCTCCGGAATAAGGCAGCGGAGTTCGCGAAGAAAGTATGCAAGACTAAGAAAAATATTCAACCAAACAGAAACTTATAAGAGCCCCTACTGCTCCGACCGGACTGAATGGAAAATGGCGTCTTCGGTAGAGGGCACAGCGATAATCAAGGGGGAAATCCGAGACTGCGAACCTGAGGTTTGGTAGCCCACGCCAAAAGCACGAACGCAGTGAACCCAAGAACCGCACAAAACGCAACTCGTTGGATAGGCAGCGTTCTCTTGCTCGGCTCGTCTGCATTACCTCCGGAGCGATCCAGGGGCTCGCTGATCACGCGAACACTAGAGCGTTGCTTCATTGACAGCCTTTGGTGGGACGAAAGCAGATGCGCTTATGTTGTCTTTACTGCCATTTGATGCATGTCCCCCAAACAATGAAACCAGCTGTAACCGTCTGCAAATACCTATAATGTTGTACAGCGTCTGTATAGCTTGACTATGGAATGGTGGACATGATCGCCTCCTGCACTTTCCCTCTCGTCTGCTTTCGGTTAACGGGTTAAGGTTTATGCTCTTGAGTTGAGACTTAGACTAAGGCCCGTCGTTAGTCCTGGTTTGGGAACTTTGTCGCGATGTCGGCATGTCGTCGTGTCGTGTCGGATGTCGCTGTCGCGTGACCAGGACTAACGATGAAATTTTTGGGGAAAACCGACATGCTGCCCAACATTTCCCATCTACGTGGCGTCCGACGTGGCGTCGTGGCAACGGGAAAAACAATTGCATGCAAGCTTCAACGTGAATACAGTGAGAAAGTTGACCGTACCCCGTAAGTCGCTATCCAGCGGCTGTTGTGTTACACTGTTGAACACAGCATAACTATGCATATGAGTTCTCATAAGTGTTAGGAACAACATATTTTTTGCGCGAGCAAGATCCGTCCAGCATTTAGCATGCTGGACGGTTCTTGTGAGGGGGGGTAATGGACGTGATTCGAGCCAGCCATCTCGACTCACGCCCAGCAGGGACTCATATTGCACAGCATGAGCATATCACGCATATCATATGAGCATAGGAAACTAATTCTGAGCATCTGACAGTGCACTGTCACCTTTAGCGGAAACGCGAATGTCAACCGCGTCCACGTTTCCGCCGCGGGGCTCGAAGCGTGTGAATCAAATGACCAAATGAAACACAGATGCGCACATACAACAACGTGAAATATATTTCAGATGTTGTTATTACTATTTCTCACCCTTCCCTTCGGTAGGATACGGAAGGGAATGCCGTTTTGCGGATGCGGTTTCCCGCTTCCGCCACACGAAGCGGAGAATCTGGAATCTGCTTCCAGTCACCGAATGTGTGCGGGGATGCTTCCTAACGTTCATAATACCTTCTAGTAAAAATTATTTCCATCTAATATATCGCGATTAATTGTTAATCTCCTCACTATTCTACCCTGCTGCACTAGGTTTTCACAGTGTAAACTAGGTCAAGTCGCTTGTCGCGTTGCCTACGTGGTCATGTCTTTTTGCCGACGTGGAACCCGAAAACCGACATGAACGACATGCGCGACATTAAATGCCTGTGCGCCCTTAAAAAAGTTTTGATCTAACGATAGATTTTAAATTAACGCGACATAGGACGACAAAAAGAAGACAAAATGGGTCTACATGATCTTTTTGGGGTCGACATGATCTTTCGTTTTCGAAGACATGCAGAGATCATGTCGACCTCAAAAAGATCATGTCGACCCTGTCGCATGTATGCATGTCGCTTTTCAGAATTTTTCAACCAATCAAATCGCCGCGATCAAAAACACGACACGACGACATGTCGTCGAAATTCCCAAACCAGGACTAACGACGGGCCTAAGACCATAGACTACGTTAGTCACTCTTATTACTTATTACAACAGACGAGAGGTGACCCATGACCCCTCGCCTGTGTCACCAGATACCAGTCGAGTGAAATCGAATGCAAATAGAAATTGAATTTGGTACTGTGACACTGTATGGCTCTACTCACCGAGCTACGCACAATTTGGGCCGTTTTGAGGCCATTCGAGCAACGCGCGCAGCGACAATTTCCCCCAAATTGGCTCTAGCTCGGCCCAAATTGGCTCTAGTAATACTGTTGGTCCAATGGATTTTCCGATAATGGGATGATCTCTAGGTTCGCCTTTCTGAACCGCTCCCGTTGATTAGGAGTGGCGAGAAAAGAAGCGGAAAAGAAGGCGAAAGAAACAAGACACCGCGTCAGCATCGGGTCGGAGCCCTGAGTTGAAGACACATTTTTTTCCTGGGCGGGTGGACAGGGAAGAAAAAATAAACAAAACCGTAGCAGGGAAAAGCGTAGACTCGTCAGCAGGCGGGGGAAATGAGTGTTTTGCAACACGAAATCGCAAGTTTTAAAGCAACACCAACGATATCACCGGAGACATGAACAGACGCTTGTGATCGCAATTCAGAAACGATCTGGCTCCCTGATGACGCGTCATCGCCGTGATGGGAGAATGCCAAGGATCAACAGTAATGTTGTTGGTCCAATGGATTTCCCGATAATGGGATGATCGCTAGGTTCGCCATTCTGAACCGCTCCCGTTGATTAGGAGTGGCGAGAAAAGAAGCGGAAAAGAAGGCGAAAGAAAACAAGACACCACGTCAGCATCGCCTCTCCGCCCAAACCTCAAACCCCGCCTCTTGACGCCGCTCATCCCAACACTCAACCTCGAGCCAACAAAGAAAATGAAGTTTATACAAAAACAAATCTTACACGAATGACTGTGCTGCATTCAGTTCAAAGTAGTCTGTCGGCACCAAAATCCAAGCCAAACGAGGGGGAGTTGTCCACGACTCATCTCTGTACCAAATTTGCTTTAAAGCCCACGCATACAAAGCATATGACCAACCCAGTGAGCGCTTTTGACAAATTATCAATCCGCATTAGGCACAATATGTCTCAAAGTTATACGTCCCGTTACAAGCCGATAGGCACATTGACCGCTGGCAAATATCTGTCAATGCTGTCGAAGTTCCCCACACGTCTCAGGCACGCAATGCCTCGTTACCTGTAGAAGACCAACGCCTCAAAAAAGGCTCAACCAATAGGCAAGAAACCCCCGTCCTAGCGAATGTCGAATAATAACAATTCCCCGCGGAATAAACCGGCACGCATCATTCCTGATCAATTTGAAACAAGCGATTGGGACACTCCTCAGAACGTTATCAGTGAAGCCATTATCAATCAGACTCAGAATCCCTCCGACAGTCCATCTGCGCGAACATATTTCCTTATACCATTTGTTTGGCACCTTTCTTAAAAGGGAAAAAAAAGGGAACTCCGGGCAGCTACACGCATGGCCTCTTCAAAACGCACACCTTAACGAGGATCAAAAGTAACGACACGGACCCCTTCGCAATGATATGTCCCTTGGTGGCTCCGTGTCCTCTTGGTTGAAACAACTCAAAACCATGTTAATTAATAGACGAACTAACAATAAACGCGGGAGAACCTGATTTGGAGTGTACAAATTCCAGTTCCGACACGGCCGGCTCATCGTTGGACACAACCACTCCTACATACATTAGAACTTGGCCATTTACCACTCTTCCTGCACAAGGAATTCCGGGTGACAGATCCTCCCGAAGTCCCGTGAAGCCAGACTGCAAGAAAAAGGCAACTGATCACAGATTTGTCGAGTTTTCAGCCTTTCGGGTGGGTAATCGCATGACCCCGTGTGCGACCATTGGGAAATGCATTGTGTTGATTGCATTACTTGCTTCCAAACGAAGGGAAATCCCAAGACTTAGGATACCGAATCACGGGGCGCCGTGCGCGGGAACGATCCCAAGAACGAACTCTGGAGTTAACGGTACCCGTTTCAAATTCCAACAACAGCCTCATATTCCTCCGTGCCATAGATAGCAGGCGTCACATCCTTTATCCATCATGCCTTTTAATTCTCGCAAAAAGCACCCAGGGTCCATCCTGGGTCGCGTCCCTGCAACCCCAATCTTCGTCCATGCCTTCTTATAAAGGCAAGCAGATGGCGAATTCCACAACGTAACCTCCGATTACCGATTTGCCGAAATTTCCATTGAAAAAAAGGGGACGGTTTAATTCTTTCATGAGAGACAATTCTGAACAAAGGTGTCCTCTAGATTTATGAAGCATTGTCACTGAAGGTTCTATCGAAAAATTGTCTGCAGAGGTATTATTCGTAGGAAGCGGTTAATATGCCCGAGAATGCAAAACCGCATCGGCGACCACTGCTCGGTAGAGGGTGCCACTCAAAATCGCACCCCAGTCCTAACTAGGCCCCGCTCTTGTGGAGAAGGCTGCTGGACGATTTTTGAGTCTGGCAGGGTTCCGGTGACCCACTCCTTCGGAGTAGTGTGCCACCCGTTCCCCGACCGTATCAAAGTTTCGCCCAAAGGGGTGAGGAAGCACCGACATAGAAGACGTGCATCAAGACGTGTCGAACCAATCGACGTTACGATAGATAATCCCTTATTGATGTTGTGGTTGAAAGCATCCAGTCTCACCTCTCACGCCCGATCGGCAAGTGAATCCACCATTTTCATGATCTCTGCCCTCAGCACAATCATGCCCCGATCAAATCTGCGCCCGATCGGAGCTCTTGTGAAGGAGAGGGCGATATTTTCAAGATGGTCAGAATTCAATGGACCCACGCCTGAGAAGTGCGCCACCTGTTCCCTGACAATCATTGAAAATGTTACACCTGGAGGGGCGACGAAGCACCTCCCTTAGCGACAAACGTGCAACGGGAGTCATCACCGCAAAACAAACCCGCAGATTTCAAGATCCTAAATCTCAAGATGCCAGACCCCCACAAATTTTAATGCCCAAAATACTGCATTCCACTTCTTCTTAAAATTACAAATATGCCTAAGAGGCATTCCTACTTAAATTATCAGCAGACGTGCATAGGGGGGTAATCATATTTTACAGAAATAATAATTCCAGAATCCAAGACCCGAAAATCCGAGATCTAAACTCCAAATTTTCGAAATCCAAAAAGGTGCATTAATGGAGAAAAGTGCAAAATTGTGAGATGTCGGTGGCAACGATATCCCTGCTTGGTTGACAGCAAACGTAAACAGATAGCGGGAAGCCATTACTACACAAACCCCTGCATTTCGAGATTAAAAAGATAAACCAAAATTTTCGAATTGGATGACCCAAAAACTGCATTTTCTCTACAGCAATTACAAATCACGCTAAGCGGCCTTCCTCGAAGTTCAAACACAGCACGTTAGACTATCAACCGTCCATAACTATAATGCAACGACAACCAAGCATCATGTCAATTCTGCCGGATCGGGAGGGGTAATAAAGAAATTTACCTCGCGGCAAAAACGCCCATCCGAGGGTCATTACTGTGAGTGACCCAACTTTCCAAGGCCTTACATTTCGAGATTCTAAATTCCAACAGGGAAAAGAAAAATCGTTCGCATACTGCCATATTTGTATAGCAATTCCAAATCAATTGCCCATGACGGAAAGCTATATATCCCAAATTGATCAAGTGCAGGGTCCCATATGCATGAACACATCAAATCCAAAACTGTGGAAGGTGACGAAACGCCCCCTATCGAGCATCCCCATACGGCCCGGCGTTCCGGCCGAAATCGAGGAATCTCCTGAACTGTCCCAGAAACTTTGATTTGCCTGCGAGTATATGAAACCATCGATTGCAACCACTGTGAATCCCAAGCCATTATACCCAATCAGAGTCCGTTCAACTGGGAGAGAAGGGGAAGGGGCTTTCACAACATCTATCCGACTGCCACAAACTGAGTTAAAATAGTAAATCGTTGTAGTCGTGGAAGAACATCATTTCCCATAATTTTCCTCCCCAACATACACACGTTTTGCATGGAGGTTGCCCCCCCGCCCCCAACATCTTAAGACCTTAGTGGCGGATTTTTAAGCACGAAAAATGGGGAAGCCAAGCTGACATCTTACATCGTAGGCCCGTTCATAAGCAGCAGTCATGTTCGATCCAGCGGCTGCAAAATAAGGAATTTGCTTATGTATACACTCCTGCTAAATATGAAGGGTACTAGAATTGCACGCTGATTGCTTAATACACTGTTGCTTAAACACGGGTCCGCACTGTAACAATAGTGCCATGCCAAGTCCCAATCCCGCGGATACCGAACAGTTCAGTTCTCAGTTCAGTTCTCATTTCCGAAACTGGTTACACTCAGAGTTCTTATACATTCATGAACTCTCTTCATAACTCAACTGTACTGAGTACTCCGTACAACAGACTAGGCACCTCACATCAACATCATTCCGATCGGTCCTACTGTACTCCATACTGAGCACTCTTATAGTTGTAGTTGCTTTTTGTACTTAGCCGTTTTTTCTGGCTCTTGTGCTTGCCTCCTAGCACAACTCACCCCCCCCCCGCCTTAGGGAAGGTCACGTTTACGCTGACCACGTCGGCACCGGTTTATACAGATCTTCTACTGTTGCTCAGGATGATTATACAGGTCTCAGCCGCCTGTTGTCTGGGATGACATTGCACTTCCCATGACATACACCGCAGTAAGGAGATCAACCTCTTCCGGTAAAGGAATCTCTCACTTCGCTGGGATCATACCTTTTCTTGAATATCTACATCTCTAGAGATCCGATTCAATTTTTGAACATACTCACGGAAAGGTCTGGTTCAGGCGGATCCGATAAGCTTATGCAAATTCATTTTTACCAACTACACACAATATTACGCTCAATAGAATCATAAAAGAAAGCCATTATCATTATGGCGTGTACTCACAATATGACAACCCTATTCATGACCCTAGCACGCCAATGTACTGTCTAGTCAAGGACTGAAAGTAGGGTCAGTGTTAGGGTTATAAACAATCATGTTAGGGTTGATACCAGGGATGAATACTTTCGGTAGGTAAAAAACCGCTGCGCGTTTGTAAATATTTTTTACGTCTTTCCTAGCGTCACTTGTTTAGGTGGATGGCTAGTCGCGCCTTGAGTAGACGTTTCCAAAACTATTTTCAAATTGCCATTTGGCTACGGAACACCGCCAGAATCCAAATTTAAGTGTTTGTTACGCTAGCGTAACAAATACCGGAAGAGGGGTTACGCACAAGGGTCGGTCTCTCACCGGTCTGCCATCTGCACTACCAGGCTTCCCCAAGGCTCGAGATCTCACATGCATTACCGCGCTCAAGGTTTCAAACCTTCCAACACGGTACACTTGCAGGTGATGACAATAGGTTTGCCAATTACCCGGCAGTTCTCGGGATGCCGGCCCGGAGGAAAGGTTTTAAACCCCTACCGCCTCCTCGGAATGCGCAGAGCTTTTATCCAGATCTCCAACTGCCGCCCGGTCGTGCCAGGTCTAGAAGAGCCAATGCTCTCATGAAATGGATTATACAGATTTCCACCTGTTGCCTGGCTGTACCGAGGCTAGAGCCACTGCTCGGTTGGATGGATTATCCAGGTTCTCACCTGCTGCCTGGTTATACCGAGGCTGGAGTCAAATGGATTATACAGATTTCCACCTGTTGCCTGGCTGTGCCGAGGCTAGAGTCACTGCTCTGTTGGATGGATTACCCAGGTTCTCACCTGCTGCCTGGTCTCGCCGAGGCTGGAGCCACTGCTCTTCTCGAAACTCTCCGACGCTCTCAATCGCTAAGACCACTCGCGTCAGACTCCCATCCACCCTCGGGTATGATCGTCACTTCGGCTCGTACTCCCGCTAACGCTATCGGTTCCGGTTCAAACTCGGGCAGGTCGCTCTCTACAACAGCTGACTGGACCAAACCGCTCATCTCGCTTGGATCGTCCCTGACAAGCAGTTCAGACAGGAACTCATGCACCTCTTCATGTAAGGTCAGGTTGTGGAAAAGCTGTTTTAACAGTGCCGAAGGGATCCCATACAAATTCTCTCGAGCTCCCATGCCTTTTGCGAACACACCTCCAGCTCTCATTGCGCGCCCTCCTTGCGCGACCTTCTCGTGCCTACCGTGTTGCCGGAAAAACTCGCAGGGCGTGTCGGCATCGCACACTCGCAGGGGTGTGTGCAACGGAACGTTGGTCCAGATATGCGTGGGCTTTCTGTATGCAGTCCCGTATTTACAGTATGTGACGAGGTGCGGAGCTGATATATTGCTCATGCGTCGACGCGAGTGCAGACCGCGGGGCTCTCTTCCCTTCGGGTTCTCAATGAAGTATGCTTCGGGCCTCAAGTACCGGATGATCTCCAGGGTCCTACGAACTCGCATGTCCGCAGCACGCAAATCTCGGATGCCTACTGTCTTCGCCTGGCTATACTCTGTACAAGGTGGGATAGCCCGGACTACGTCGAAGTGTCCCGGTCTGAACTGTCGGGAGTCCCATCGCATGATATCCTCGCAATGTGTGGGGCCCCACTTGGGCTGAATGTCCACGGCAACTACTTCGCTGTTTGGAAACTGCTTAGTAAACTGCCTCTCGACCGACCCGGTCCCACTGAGCAATACGAGAATTTTAGACTGACCGACTGGTTCCTTCTCAAGTGCTGCAGCTCCGTTGACTGGCGGCAGGGTGTTCTGAACGGATACTCTCGCGAAAGTTCCTACTTCATCATCAAACCTCTCCTCTGGCACCCATGGCATTGTGCCGTCTACTTTGAGCTCCTCTGAAAGTGTGGTCCACATTGCTCCTGCAGATTCGTCGCGCCTCTTACGGACCCTAAGCTTCTCTCGCTCCACTCTCTTAGCCTCGATCCTCTCAAACTCCAACAACGCCCGGTTGGGAACGCCGGGCCTGCCGGCTCCGTCCCACTCCAAATCCTCTCGAGTCTTCCACTCGTTCTCACTGCGGGGCATCCCTGTCCACTACTCTTGACTAGGTACTCCGTCCATCTCCTGCCCTGACGCTGGCGCGTACGCGAACGCTCCACCCTCTCGACGTGGGTTTCCTTGCGCCCACTGACGTCCAACGGAGGAGGGGGGATCTCCTTAGCTCTCTCGACAAAGCGGCTACTCGACTCCACCGGCGAAAGCCGGTCCACGGTGAACACATCGTGCACTTTCCACTGCTTAGGCGGCTGTAACCTATAGGCCGACGGCGCGCCCCTATCGCCTGCGGGGAGGGCCATCTGCCGGTCGCTGTGAAAGACTTCCAGCACCCGAAGGGGTCCGAGGCGCTTCTTCTTAAGCGGTTTCTTGTGCAACCCGCGGTCGCCCGGCTGGGTAAGGTACGTGGCGTCTACCCACACCTCATCGCCTACTGCATAACTTCTGGCCTTGTGACGCGCGTCGTACTGGGCGATCTGCTGCTGCTGAGCCAAGAGCAGCTTCTCCCAGCCTATTCTAGCGAGCTGCAACTGGCGAACAAATTGGCGGGCTGTCTCGTGGGCTGTACCCTTTTTTACTGCTACGCCCCTCACCCCCTTAGCTCGGCCTCTCCGTGATGGAAGTGCTGCTTCCACGAAGAAGTCGAGCTGAGAGGCCGGAGCGTGACCGTACGTCAGTTCAAAAGGGGTGAAGCCCGTGACGGCGGAACGAGAGTCATTGATGGCGTACTCGACCGGGGTACACCACAAATCCCAATCGTGCTGGTTGGTGTCGACATACGCGCGTAACATACGTTCGACCGTGTGGTTTGTGTGCTCTGCCTGCCCATCACCTTGTGGGTGGTACGGCGTGGTAGAGGCAATCTGGACTCCCATCAACCGGTGCAGCTTGAGATGCATTTCATCTCTGAAACGGGAGTCCCGATCACAGACGATCTTCATGGGAGCGCCGTGCAAACGCCACACTTGGTCGAAATACATGCGCTCGATCTGAGCAGCCGAGCTGTCAGCGTAAAGCATGGGGACTACGTGCACCATCTTGGACAACTTGTCCGTGAAGGTAGCAAACGCGTCGTACCCTCGCTCTGTGCGGGGCAGCCCAGTGACGAAGTCGATACTAACCACTTGCCACAGTCTTACTGGGACTTGCAGGGGGTTAAGCTGACCGTCTGGATACCCGTTGCGTGGCCGGGTCTGTTGGCACACGACGCAGGATTTGCACCAGTCGGTGACATCCTTGCTGATGCGTGGCCACCAAAAACGACGGGATACCCTGTCCAGTGTCTTATCCCTTCCTGTGTGCCCTGCTGCCGGGGACTCGTGCGCCTCGCGCATCACCAACTCTCTGAGGGGGGAGTCCTGAGCTAGCACCAGCTGATATCGCCCTTCTGCCACTCGCCAAATCATGTCGTCTACAAGCGGCTTACACCGGCCGAAGCACGGTCATTTCCGGACAAGAAGGGACTAGAAGACTCAACGGCCAAAACTACGCGAGATCACAAACCGACCCGGAATTCTAGCAAAAGCTACGCAAAATTTGAAAGAATTGCGCAGCGCTTCCGCCGCAAAGGGTCGAAATCGCCGGAAAACCAGAGCGATTTGGTCTCAGGTGTCTGCAAAGCCTAAAATTACGGACTAAATCCGCACGTGCGTATGCGTGCGTGTGCCGGGCAACGGGTAAACGCGCGCACGTCAAAAAGAAATCCGCTGAGCGGAAGATCTTCAAGTGGACACGGATCCAAGGGTACCTGGAACCATCAAACGCACCACACCGACGCGAAACGCAAACCCAAGCAGAGACATCCAAGATTTCAAGGAGGTACAAGGTACTAGCTAAACGCACAAGGCAATGCTACATTTAATCAGAATTGCGCAAGAAACTGCGGAAGCGACGCGGAAAAACGGACTAATTACCATTTTGTAGGAGGCTACACTCCTGCTTCTTCTCTTCTTTACACTTTCGGGCTGATCTATTTCTAACTACTAAACGACCGCACGAGGTATGATTTCGATACTACGGCGGTCAACTATCCGGAATATGCTTTATATATTCACTTCAAGTTATGCTTTCAATGTATGCTTTCAATACAAATATACAGCGGTTACGGTTTCGTACTTTTTGTGTTACTCTTATCTCATTTCAGTTCTCATCTCCGAAACTGGTTACACTCAGAGTTCTTATACATTCATGAACTCTCTTTATAACTCAACTGTAATGAGTACTCCGTACAACAGACTAGGCACCTCACATCAACATCATTCCGATCGGTCCTACTGTACTCCATACTGAGCACTCTTATAGTTGTAGTTGCTTTTTGTACTTAGCCGTTTTTCTGGCTCTTGTGCTTGCCTCCTAGCACAAAGGGCCTCCTCCCCGCACCCCGATGGGTGCTCTAGAATAGGCTCTACACGTCTAGAACACCTCACCGTGTTCATCCTACAGTCAAGCGTACGATATCGTACTCTTACTAATTACTCTGCATTTCGCACTTACCCTTAGGAGGTTATTTGCCCCGATGTTGTCCTAGCACAGTACTTGACTATCCGATCGCTATTTTGTATTTTGACCGCTATTTTGAATTTTAATCGCTTACGGGCAGCAATGGATGAGTGCACTAGACAATAACCTAACAACTGGGACATCGGGTAGGTGTAGGTACCTTAGGAAGATGCGATTTTAAGAGAATGCGCATGACACTCCGGGGGGCATGCCAAATGCAACACGATCGGGCCATGACGTAGGAGCATATACCGCGATGAGGTCGTGTTCGTTCTAGAAAGTTGCCGGACAGATGCAACATATGCCCATGTTTCCGAGAGGCTACTCTTTACGATGCCGGTTTGAAAAGTGTTTACTCATGGAGTGTATTTGGCTATAGTTAGGGTTGAGGACGAGGTACTAAAGGTATGCTACCTATGGATAATTGTATGACTGTATGATAATATGACATCGTGGTAATATGGCAATATGACACCATGCCATCACGGCAATGCCATGACACCATGCCATCACGACAATATCATGACAAAGTCGTAATCGAGATTGAAATCGATGTGAGCGATCGAGAAATGATGGGGAAACAAGTTAAGCTATCGATGTGTAGTGAGATGGCGGGCACGGTATGTCGCGGGGGGGGGATAATTCCCTTATGGACAATGATAAATTTGAAGCCGAAGACATTCTTGGTCTTCCAAAATCAAATTAGTTATTGTGAACAAATACATAGTCTGGCCATTCCCCTAGTATGTGCCATAAACAGATATGCATATCTCACATGATCGACCACATGCATAATACGGATTGCAGAGGAGTGCACCTGGCACATATGGAACCTCCTAGCTGTGAATTGTGCTAGGTCGGAGCGGACCAGGGTCCGCTCCGAGAAATCAGGGATTCTCGAGGGGATATCCGGGATTTGGCTCGCCCGCAGGGTTAGCCTTGGGGCCCGAAAACCCCAGGCTGAGGCCTGAGGGCCCGGCGACTCGCCGGGTCAACCTTAGGGCCCGAAGGGCCGATAAGAAAATCAGGGATTCTCGAGAAAAAAATAATCAGGGATTGTTCAGAACGAGAGTCCATGGGATGCCTTTTTGTTTGTTTATGCTGAACACATGGAATTAGTTGATGGAATATATGTTTACATGTAGCATACTCTGCAGTATTACGATACAATACTGCCAATTGTGCCAAATTGCGAAATCGGAATATTCCAGAACGCATATAAATGTGATGAACTTGAGGGATTTCAATAGGGAATATTCTCCCTTATCTTTTAAGCGGCGCCTACAGCGGGCATCTTTTTCCAGGAACCGGACCACGGATCACTCATCCGACATCTGCAAATTTTACAGCTAGGTGGAACCTATCCGGCCAATGGGCAGTTTCCACTACGTGCAGTAGTATGGCGATACGATTCACACTGATCGCCGGATTTAGCATATTCATATTGTGCGTTGCTTGTGTGCTCCACTTTCAAAGCTAAAGGAATATGCGATATTTTCCGGAGTCCTCAACCTAGATATCTCCACGTAGTCATCACGCACCTCCCACTCAAGTTTGCGCAAGCCTATCCCTTCTAGTGCGGCTCATAGAGTCTACGACTTGACGTGCCTTCGGAGGGCATCTTTAACGCTGTCAGCAGTTGCCAAGTCGGACGCGGTGAGGCCATCCCGTGTCATACTGTCCGTGCTTACACCATGTGCGCACAGCTCATGGACGACACTTGCATGCCCATGTTTGGCAGCGAGGTGAAACGGATGGTACCCGCTGGCATCCTGCCACAAAGAATCCTCCATTATTTTGCATCCAAAAGTGAGCACCCGTAGTGACAGGACGCGGCAACGACATGCTCGCGCCCATTGTGCCACGATTCCACCATGCTTTCATGTAATGTGTTATATCGATGATGTAATCATACTATTCGGCTTCGATGCATAGTATCATGAACTCATTCCTGTTAATGAGGTACGTAGTCAAATCTTTGGCGATTCACCATATTACGCCTTGTTCATGGGACAAGTCCCTACCTTCACAGATGTCGTTGCTCCATGCTCAAGCAGCATCCGAGCCACCGCTAGATGTCCCGCCTGCGCGAATGCATGACTAAGATATAGGCAGCCATAACACATCAGAGGGCATACTTGATCGGAGGGTAGAAAGCAAGTCTGAGAGTGCACTTGGTCAGAGAAGAAAAGGCGATATATAATGATGTCCCTTCCGGGCTGATCATGGGAATGTGTAGGAATGTCCAGAGATGACCGCAGGAGGGTGACGCATATCGTAACAACACAAGAAAAGGTAGCACGTGTATGAGAGATCTCCTCAAACCTTGGCCGCCTCGTGCAGAGGTGTGCTGCTCTCCGGCGCGGTGCTTCGCCTGAAATGCCTATGTGGCAGCCCTCCGTCTCGAGCCATCCACTCACCTTTCACACCATGAGAATTCGGCATGTGCTCACACTTACATCTCACAAAAACGAGGCTGAGCTCCCCATGTAGAGCCTGCATGGTACTAATGGCCCACTTGCGCTCAACCAATTGTGGTGAGTAGCGACCCCACGGTGCCCGCCAGGATTTGGTACAAATCAGAACCTGTTGAAATCATATACTGGCGGACAGAGTGTGCTCATGCAAACACGTCAATAGTGCATGGAACCTCGTATTGAATTCCTTTAGGTTCTGTACGATTAGGAGGAGTTATGCACCCGATTTTTAAAAATGCATGTTCTTCAATTGCATGCTTACTTCTTCACTATGCACTTTCTGCATTGAGTGTCCGCACTCAGTTCTAACGGAGCTCTATCACAAACAGTGCCCCTGCCTATCAGATTTTTGCAAAAACACTAGCATGAAATCATATCCACAAGTGGAACGTGAGATCCCCCATGACATGGGGGGTGTAAACTCCTTGCATCACAAGTGGAACATTCCGCTACCATAGGCGGGGCATGAACTCCCCACACCACAAGCCGAGTGCGTGGTGAGCTCATGTCCGATGAACTCCCACCCCAAGCCGAGTGTGTGGTGAGCTCATGTCCGATGAACTCCCACCCCAAGCTGAGTGTTTGGTGATCTCATGTCCGATGAACTCCCCACACCACAAGCCAAGTGTGTGGTGATCTCATGTCCGATGAACTCCCCACACCACAAGCCGAGTGTGTGGTGATCTCATGTCCGATGGCTCCGGCGTACCGGTCCTCAGCAAAGCTGTCGACAACGGCGCCCCTCGAGAGAAGGAAGAGCGCCATTTTGAGTGCCGCCGCCTCGTCCTCCACCCCAGCGGCGTATGCCAGTGGACGCATGCCATATTCGTTCACCTCGTCTAGGGCTGCTCCTTCCTCAAGCAGCCTCTCCAGCAACTCAGTTCTCCCCCCCTTCACAGCGTAATGCAGCGCGCTTCCAGTGTCCAATAGCAGCTCAAGGATCTGCTCGCAACCCTGACGCACCCTGGCCCTCGCCAGCCCCAATATGTCAAGACATGTTTGATGACTACTGGACATCCTGTAAGGGAAACATATTCAATCGACATCGGCATGATCGGTTATCAGTTCATATCACGATTTCAGATCTTGAGAAAAGTAAATGAAGGTTTA
>LGRX02012855.1:0-13333 GCA_001247695.2 Cymbomonas tetramitiformis
TCTCACGCTCTCTGAGGCGCAAGATCACCATGCCGCCCTGCTCAATCTCACGCTCTCTGAGGCGCAAGATCACCATGCCGCCCTGCTCAATCTCACGCTCTCTGAGGCGCAAGATCACCATGAACGAGAGAGAGAGAGACAGCTCCCGTGCACCCGGTTAGCCGGGTGCACACGGCCCACGTCAACCTGCCACGTACCTGGGGTTGAGAGAAGGGCACTAGCATTGTGGGGGAGGGTGGCCGGACCCATCACGCCATCGCGCGTGATGCCCGTGCCCTAAAGCTCCCTGCTTCTTTTCTGCGCTGCGATGTATGAACCGCCTTGGGATGTATGACGCTCACTGCCCTGTCCCCGCCCTGGGATGTATGACGTGCACAGTTCCGAGGAGTGACGCATCACTGCCGCACCGGGCGATGGGAGGCTCACATCTGGGAAGAGGGCAAGCAGGTGGTGCCCACACGCCTAGGGTGTCACGCGGGGTGCAGCCCGAGGCCCCCACACACAGCACACCTCCGCGGGAAGCCAGATCACTGCCTTTTCTTGCACTGCGGAGACGCCTCAGCAACCGTGAAGCTTCTTCTTTTCCCTTTTTCTCTTGCCACTAACTTGTGCATCTCGATGCATCCTCTCGGCTGCCCCCGCAGAAGACCCTCTCCGCCATTATCCGAGCTTGCCCTGGAGCCTCTGTGAGGCGGCGCGGCGGCGGGCCCGTGCAGGTCTACCTGGGTGGATTCGACTCGGAGGAGCAGGCCGCACTGGCGTATGACATCGCAGCCGTGAAATGCCGCGGCCTGGTGGGACAACCCCACACTCGAATCCTGTGGTCCCTGGGACTCTAGACAAGTCTGTCACAGGGGCACGTCGTTAGCCCGAAGGGCCTGGTTCAAATCTCTGGACTGGTCTCCAGGGACATCCATGGCTGCCAAGCAGTGTCTAGGCAGTCGATTGGCGCAAAGTTAAAGCTACATACCCCTCCTCCAACAGAGGTACTGCAGGGAGTGCAGCTGCGCGCTTGACAAGAGGAGGGTGATACCTTCCAGTCCGGAAGGCAACACCCTAGGAGTTGGCAAGTCCGGTCACATGACTGCTGGCGGACTTGGTGCGGGGGCGATGGGCGAGGGAACAGGATGCTATCACCAACTTCGACATCGAAAACTACAAGCAAGAGCTAGACAACATGGACAAGGTGCGAGCCGGTGGACAGGGCACTGCGACATTGAGCACCGTAGGCCGATAAGATTCCCTCGTGGCAGAATAATAGGACCTCCCACGCTTCGGCCAGCTGCTCTTTTGATAAGATTCCCTCGCGGAAGAATAAAAGAACCTCCCACGCTTTGGCCAGCGCTCTTTTGGAGCGTTTTTCCAGGGCGAAGAGTGCTGCTGCAGGTAACAAAGGAGGAGCTGGTGCTGTCCCTGCGGAGGCAGAGCAAGGGCTTCTCACGAGGAACCTCGCGCTACCGCGGCGTAACCCGCCACCAGAAGGTGCGCGCCAATGCGCTGCCTGCACTGTGTGCCGGCTGCACTTACAGTCAGACACATGTTTTTGGTGGAGAGAGGGTGGCATCCCCCGCCTTCTCCCCTCGGATGTGGCCGAGGTTCTGCACAGCTCTTTGCTGAACGACCTGTCACGGATATCCGGGCTGCGGGCTGCGGGCTGCGGGCAGGGGCGCTGGGAGGCGCGCATAGGGCAACTCGTGGGGAAGAAATACAGATATCTCGGCCTGTACGACACCGAGCTGGAGGTACCCTCCCACTGGTGCTTTCCTCTGCTGTCCAGTGCACAGTGAGATGGGGTTCGAAGAGAAAGTTGTGACCTTGGACTCTGGTTTAAGCGTAGTCCACATAGAGTCCAAAAACTGGAGTGCGGGTGCGGAGCCACCAGATACAGATGAAGAGTAGACAGTACACCCACATGCGTTTACACCCCACGGAGTTCACGGCCAGGCACTCATGCATGCCGAGGATGCGACCCGCCCTCCAGCTCCTATTTCTCTAAGTACTCTGATATCAGACCCTAAAACGCAGAGACCCTCACCGGTGAATCTAGCCAATCGCATTGCTATGATGGGGCCCTGAGCTCTGAGCTGCACTCGGGGTGCTGTGTTGCAGGCGGCGACGGCGTATGACAAGGAGGCAGTGACGCAGAAGGGCCTTGATGCAATAACCAACTTCGACATGAGTGAATACGCCGATCTCCTCGGTGCGTGTCCACATCAGCCTCAGGCCCGAGCCCTCACCACGGCCAGGCGGAGCCGCAGCATCCTGCAGTAGATGTAGATGCTCCTGAGCGGGGAGGCGGCGAGATTGGCGGCGGGCTTCCATGGGGAGCTGCAGGCCAATGCCGGGTCTGCGTGCTTGTGAGAATTCCGGGTTCCTTCGGCAGAATTGAGGCTGGCGCGCCTCAGCCCAGGCTGATGCTGCCAGCAGTGCTGGGTGCCGCCGCCACGACCACTAACTCTTTTGTGAGCGTTACCTCTCCATCTCTGAGCCCTCTCGTTCCCACCCCATGGCGCCCTTCCCACTGCCCCCCACACACAACCCTCCGCCCCGCTCTTCCGGGCAGATGACTCCCAGCGGAAGGTGCTCCACGATGCGAACGAGAGCATCGACAACAAGCGCCAGGCTGGCGCCCGCAAAGCTGACTCGGGGTCGGCAGGGTCCCTCACGGCGGCGGCGTCTGCGCATGGAGCTCTGGGCGCCTCCTCGGCTTCCTCCAAGGAGAATGCCCCGCTGCCTGCCCCCCAACACGAGCTCACGTCGCCTCCGCTCGGCACGGATGCCGCGCTGCAGCTGTGCGCTAGCAGCGCCTTCCATGAGCTCGACGCCCGGGGCGCCAGCCCGATCGAGCACAGCAACGTCTCTGCTGCGCGGTCGCCGTCATGCTCGGAGGGCACCGTCTTGGCTGCCGCCGGGGAGTGCGATGCTGCGGTTGCCATGGGAGGAGCGTGCGCGCTGCCGAGCAACTCCACGGGCCCAGGCAGGCTGACGCCGCCCTCCAGCGAGAGCTCCGCGGCGCGCCTCGCCGCGGACGGGGTGGGCGGCACAGTCAGCTCGAGCGCGGAGAGTGCACAGCTGGCCTCCTCGGAGAACGGCATTGGCCCAGCGCACGGCCCGCAAGCCCCGGGGAGCCCCGAGGATGCCAAGGGCGGTGCTGGAGAAGCGGAGAAGTTTCTGCGGGACGAGCCGCTGGAGCAGGTGCGCGGCCCACGGCGACTGACCAGGGGCCTGCTCAGCCAGCTGGCGGGGGCGGTTCAGCGGCAATGCAAGGTGTGTGGCTGCCGGTCACCACAGAGGGGGCAGAGCTGATCTACGGGTCAGCGCCTGAGGGTGGACGCAGACTGTGGCAAGACGTGCCGTGTGGATGCGTCATCCGGTTGCTGGTAACATCCAGCGACTCAGTAGCGGCAGATGACACCCAGTGACTCAGAAGCTGCAAGGAGGAGACGGTTTTCCGTCCCATGCACACGTCCCATGCACACGGTCTCGATCTCAAGCAACCTCGGAATCTCCAGACAGATGTCCGGACGTGAGCGCTGAAGCTTAGGTCCCAAGCAAGGGCGCGGAGTAAAGTCCAAAAGGGGTTTTGTTTGAGAGTCTGCCAGCTTGGGCCTTGAGCATCTAGACGATATGCTCTGTAAGGTCTGCCGAGGTTCGCGGGCACGGCATCCCTGCTGATCGGCATCCCTGCTGATCGTTAGATTATGTCAGATGATCATCGAACGGTGACTCGCGGCGAAGAAACCTTCGCAACCCTTGGGGCCAATATTGTCCTGGAATGTCATATGTGCCCCGCTGGCAGGTCAGCATAAGCAAACACATCCTCTCTTGCTGCATTTCAGCTGCACGATCAATGGATTGATCAACAGGGATGGACGAATGGCTCTCGAGTCATCCCTGAGAATGACAGCGTCCCGGCATCCCAGTGGTTCAAAGCGACGTCAACGATAGCCTCCGGGAGGGGAGGGGAGGGGGGAGGGGAGGGGGTATCTGAGCAGAGGCGTTTGGGCCTGGCACGATGATGGACCCTAACCCAATCGCTGTGGCCACGGTTAAGGCCCTCTTTGGCAACTCCGACAGCATCATACCCGCACCGCTGGTGCCAACGGTGCCGCCGCCGCAGTCTCAATCACAAATGTCTTGGGCTGAGACCTTGGCCTCGGAAATGGATGCCGCCGGCATCACTCCAATGGAAATGGGCAAATGTCATCTCGCACTCAACGGTTCTTGTCCCCCTACTTTGCCTATGCACTGCGAGGTTGCGGTGCACCTCGCCCAGCGCTCCTCCCCCTCTCCCTCGTTTCGGTTTCCCACTGCTTTCACATGCACAGGAGGTGGACCGCCGTTTTGAACATGCTGGCTGCATGATTGCCGCCATCGCGTATGCGCTGTCCGGCTGAGAGTGGGCAGGGTGCTGGGCAGCAGCGGGCACCCAGGGCCCGGGACTTGGTATGGAAAGCGAGATGGAGGACAAGCTGCATACGGGGCATGCATACAAAGTGGCTCGGCAGACAGAAGCCGAGGGCCGCCACCCTGACCTGCGCTCCCCAAAGCGCGCCCGGTACGGCTCTGAGGCGGATCTGCAAGGTCAAGCAGAGCGCGCGATGGAGTGCGGCTCGGTCCCGGAGCCTGGCCAGCCGCAAAAGCTTCCGTACAATCCAACGGATCTCATGAGCAAGGTGCGGAACCCCGAACCCTAGACGAAACCCCGAGGCCGCCACCTCATGGATCTCCTGCTCGGCCTGCACCAGCGAGCCAACCCATTTTGGCCAAGGCTGAAACGTCTGGGCCCGGTCCCTCAGCCGAGCGACCGGGGAGGATCATCTCCAAGTCAGTCACTGCAGAGCAGCCTTGTCTGTCTTCACGCGCTGTCTTCATTGACTTTCTGTGCAAGCATAATTTCTGGGGACCGTTTGTATTGACCGCGGAGGCTGTGCGCGGGTTGCGCGGGTTGCCACAGCTGGACTTCCTACTGACCGGCATGCGCGAAGCCCAGGGGCCGGGGGACGGTTCACCGGCGGCGCCGGGCGAGCCGTGGAATGGGAGCCAGCTGCCGGCGTTGCGCGAGGGAGCCTATGGCCACATGCAGCCGATGACCACCTCGCAGCCGTTGAAGCGGCGCATCTCGGCTCCCTACTGACAGGCTGACGCTGGGCTGGATGCAAGAGCGGCAGCACCAGGGCAGGAGAGAGGAAGGCGACGCCTCCAGAGTAGATCAGGCTCAGCAGCCGGGAGTCTACATTGCGCGGTACAGCGCGAGGGGCGCTTGAATACCTAGTGACCGTTGAAGTAGGGTGCGGGCCGTGTGGTGGTAGTGGTGCTTGCAACACCGCCCACACCGTGCCGGGCACACACCCGCACCACAACAGATAAACAATTCTTACACACATAAGTCACAAATGCAAAGCATATTTAACATTGTATATACATTTTTAGACCATTCGGTTTGTGTTGCTGAGTCTTGCGAGCATGCTCCAAACGCCACAACAAAGCACACCCGGCGCTGGAAACTAAGAGGCCTCCGGTGCATGGCGTCCCCAACACGCCTGCGCCCGGTGCGCCTTCTCAGACCCTTCGCGAGTCGAAGAGCTTCGTGCAGCGCCCATCATCGAGTCTCTGTTCTCTCCAAGTCTCTCTCGCTCTCTCTCTCTCTTCTCGGCGAGAAGGATAGCCCCCGCTTTGGCTTTCTTTGTCTGAGCTGAGAGGAGCTCGCCCATATGCAGTGAGTTGCATGGCGAGGCTGCGTCTGCGTGTACCACCCGTCCAGATCATAGCTGCGGCTGCTTCAGTTCCCCAAGCTCATGGCCGCTAGATCCTCAGGTCTGTCATCTGACCTCAAAGCTTCTGAGAAATCATCCAGACTGGCCAGGCTGTTCAGTTCATACCGTGACTCCTGGTCCGCCAGCTGGCCGACTATTTCCCTTTGCTGGGCCATATATAATTCAGGATATGCCTCGAGTTCCTTACCAGAAAGTCCCTACAAGTGAAAGTCCCAATGCCCGCAAGTCAGCTCTGCGTAGAGGGTTGCTTAGGGTTGTGGCGATTTCATGGCCATAGAAACTATATTCCTATGCAAGTCAATGAAAAATCAAAACACAAACTTTTGAGGAACGATTACCACCCGTACATGGGCGAAATGGGATATACCATAGAGTGCCTGTCATCACGATAATTATATATATGATTATATAGGGTATTCAGGCTGCAATTTCAACAAGGGATGCAAGGGCGCGTGGTGAGCCCCGAGATGAAAAGTTGGGAGCCAGCATCCAACCAAACGTGCCGAAAAATATTTTGGGTGAAAATTCAGGCTAGTTATGAAGCTGCAGATTTTACTAGATTGGAGATTTTCCCTTGAAAACGAGAGGGGGAAATAGTACTAAAAATGAAATGTCTACACCCAAACTGGATGAAAATGACATGACTGCACCCAATCTGGATTAAAATGAAGTGACTACACCCAATCTGCATTAAAATGAAGTGACTGCACCCAATCTGGATTTAAATGATAATATATGCATTAATATCAAAACTTGTGCCACCAATCCCTAGTGATATGCTCACAGCAGTAAGCAACATCCTTCAAGCAGTGCTTAAAATGGGTGGCTCCCTTATCTAGCCTATACTTCCTCTGCTCGATTCCTCCAAAATTACCTACAGATTAATTCCAGGAGACGGGCAGGTAAGGCAACAAAATGCAGAGAGGTGGCAGGGATACCTGCTCAATCTTCATTTCCTCCTCCATAAACTCCCTCTCTAGTTCCCCTGCCTTCCGCGCATCGCGTTGCTCGCTACTCTCTGATTCGTCTCCGCCCCACGGCCCAGTCACTGCCAAATGCTCAAACTATGTCTCTGATCCTCCTGGGAAGCCCAAACGGGTACTGAGGACACGGCTCTCACAGCGCTCCCCGCATCGCCCTTTCTCAGCAGCAGAGCAGGCTTGACGCAGAAGCTCCCGCACTCTCTGGCAGGCGCGGGCGCAGTGAGACGCACCTTTGGGTTCACGTGCACTTTCCTGCTGCTGCTTCTGCTTGCGGTACAGCGCACGCTCTGCTGGGGTGAGCGAAGCAAGGAAGGCCGCCTTCGCCTTGGCCTTTGCTTCTCGTTGCTGCGCCGCACAATCCAGCAGCCTTACTCACCCGCCTGGTAACCTGTATGTGTGGCGCTCAAAGCATGAAGGACTGCAATGTGCCAATAGGGACACAACACAGCCTTGTAGAGCATTTGGCTCTTCCTTCCATCAAAGCGAATGGCACGCGCCCGGGCCGCACTCAGCAGGTACAGCTGCCAGGAATGTCATCAACGCTGATGACAGGGAGGACGTTAAATAGAGATTCAAGATTGTGTAGTTAGAGGATGTAATTTGAGGGTCTGAGGGGGACTCGGTCTTGACAAACTCGCCGAGAGATGTGGGGGTCTGCGGGGGGACTCGGTCTAGATACATCCGTGGAGATATCATTGCGGGATGTTTGAGTAGCAGGGCGAGACTCATTCGAAAGACAAGCTGGCTTCTGTTGAGATGCGCCCGAAAGGCAGCGCCACCCGAGAGGCAGCGCCACCACTTGCACACTGCTCGTGCAGGGTGCAAGTCTAACTGCAAAGCTGGCGGCAGGGCCTTACGCGTTCAGCTCCCTCCCAATCTTCCACAATGGCGCGCCTCCTGTCCTCCATCCGTTGATGCCTCACCTGCTCTCCTCTCCGTCAACCCCCTTCCCTCTCCGTCACCCCCCCCTTCCCTCTCGTCACCCCCCTTGGCCCAGCGTCCACCCCCCTTCCCTCTCTGTCGCCCCCCTTGGCCCAGCGTCACACCTGCTTGGCCCAGCGTCACACCTCCTTGGCCCAGCGTCACACCTCACCGACAACCTGCCACCCACCTGCCCTCGACTCCCATCCATACCAGGATGACCCGGCCTCGAGGAGGCTCAGCAGATGCGGTGCGAATGCACAGGCGACTGGCGAGGCCGTTTCAGCATGTCTCCAAGGATCCATCTCTGTCGGAGAGAAAGTGCACAGTGTGGGGGAGTGAACTAGGGGGGATGGGGCAGCCTGCTCAAGTTTGCGTCGGTACCTGGTGTACGCCACAAACTCCTGCACATCGGCGTAGTACATGTACTTTGTGGCGTTGATGAATTGCTTTGCGACCAGCTCACTCTCGAGGCTCCTCTGCTCTTCCAGCTTGCTCTGCCGCTCCTCCAGCTGCACACCCGCGGAGAACCAAACCAGCCCCTTGCCAACCCGTGAGGCACAGCTGCGTCTCCCCCCCTTGTTTGCAATGCGCCGCTTGCACTTGGGTGAGGGGTGAACAGAACCAAGCAGGGGTGATGAAAATCGCTTGAGCTTTGAGACAGCTCAGCGTCTGCACCGCCGCAGCGCGCATCCAGCACACTCAAGGCGCATTTCGCCTGGCCCTGCTACCGCAGACCCGCCTGTGATGACGGGCGGGCCAGGGAGAGGGTGGCCTCAGATCCCTGCTTCACAGATGATGCGTGGGGAGGGGAAGCCTCAGACACACTTTTCGCTTTTCTTCCCAAACCACTCCCATTGCCAAAAAGCACCCCGCAAACCAATGCCTTCATAGCCAGACACATTCACGCCTGGCGTGAAGCCCTTTTATCCATCCCTGCATCCTGTCCAGTTATCTCACGCCCTCGGCGTCCATTCCATCTGTCACGAGTCTCTGCGCAGGGCTCTGGTGGGGAGGAATAAAGAACCGAGCTGAGGCCTGTGTCGGTGCATTGCCTCTTGTGCACCTGTGGCAGGCTGCTGGCTGTCCTAGGATCCACCGAAGCCGCACTAGCCCTTCATCTGCCGCTCCGGGCTCGCCTTGACTGGCTGTAACCTCTCAAACCATCGAAATTATGCAGGGCTTCAATTTGAAGAGAGGACGAGGGGGGAGGGGAGGCCTCTGATGCACCTCCGGCGAACAAGGGAGGTCGGTCATCTGAGACCCACTTTCACAGGAAGAACGCTTCAGGGGCGAGGGGAGCAAAACAGACAGGAGGGCGGAGGGCGAAGAGAGAGAGAGAGAGAAGGGAGAGATGCGATGAGGGACGCGTCACACGCACCTTGTTGGCTTCCTCATCAAGGGCGGCTCGCAACTGTGCCAGTCGGTTGGTCTCGGCTTCAACTTGCGCCTGGGGGGGGAACGGAGGTCGGGTCAAGGGGGGGAATGCCAGAGAGGGGCACAGCAGGGACAGTCATTGGATCCCATACGCTCACCGGTGGTTCTGCTCGCGCCCCTGCGTAGAAAGGGCGCAGCAGACGTCCCGCGCAGAGAGGGCGCAGCAGACGTCCCGCGCAGAGAGGGCGCAGGAGACGTCCCGCGCAGAGAGGGCGCAGCAGACGTCCCGCGCAGAGAGGGCGCAGCAGACGTCCCGCGCAGAGAGGGCGCAGGAGACGTCCCGTGCAGAGAGGGCGCAGCAGACGTCCATCGCTCAGAGGTCGCAGCAGACGTCCCGCGCAGAGAGGGCGCAGGAGACGTCCCGCGTAGAGAAGGCGCAGGAGACGTCCCGCGCAGAGAGGGCGGAGCAGACGTCCCGCGCAGAGAGGGCGCAAGAGACATCCCGCGTAGAGAGGGTGCAGCAGACGTCCCGCGCAGAGAGGGCGCAGGACACATCCCGCGCAGAGAGGGCGCAGCAGACGTCCCGCGCAGAGAGGGCGCAGGAGACGTCCCGCGTAGAGAGGGCGCAGGAGACGTCCATCGCAGGCGACATCCCGTGCAAAGAGGGCGCAGCAGACGTCCCGCGCAGAGAGGGCGCAGGAGACGTCCCGCGCAGAGTGGGCGCAGCAGACGTCCCGCGCAGAGAGGGCGCAGCAGACGTCCCGCGTAGAGAGGGCGCAGGAGACGTCCATCGTGTTGCGACAACCTGAACCATGGTGGGTGAGACAGAGTCTCAAAAGTCTGACGGCATGAAATGCCTGCGTCATGACTGGTCACCGTGACGTCACGGAAGTTGAAGAGGTTGGGGAGATGGAAAGACATTTGGACATCGGACACATCACAGAGTGATGTGGAGCGACACTTGAAACGACGGGAGGTGCAAGGCATCGAACGGCCTGCACACCATCACCTGAGTTTGTGAATGTGAAAGGTCTTTCGGAAAGCTTTGAAAGCTTTGCGAAATACAAACTTCATCATTCTGCGAGTACTTTCGGGCTCCGAGTCTACCAACTAAAAAAGTTCGAATTTTCAAAAAAGTTCTAGTGGAATATTTTAAACAGCAATGGCAGCAGCGAATGAAGCAACGAACGTGGGATCGGAGGAGTGCGACACTGTGTACACGGACCTGCGTGCGGTGACGCGGATGCTAGCGATGGTGAACAATGTGGACAAGAAGTGTGACGCCGTGGCACCAGCTTTAGACCGGTGTATTCGTTTCTTTGAGGAAGCGGAGCTCGACAGCGCAGTGGAGGTTCTGAACTTCGGGCTGGCGTCCGGCGTTTTTACGCCTGCGGTGCGAGACGTGCGAGGTAAAGTGACGGAGAAGGCGATCTTGAAACCTCCGGCGAGGGACAGACCGGCTTTCGTAGCAGCGCTGGTGGAGGCAGCAGAACAATGCGTGGAGGTGCTGGTTATGCGATTGAAGTTCAAGCTCCCGGAGGTGCCGCAGCAGTCGGCGTCAGAGAACCGTACCAGCGACAAACCGGCGCGGGAGGACGACGATGAGAACGAGGAGAATGAGGAAGAGGCACCAGGCGAGGAGTTTTTCGCCGAGACGGAGGAAGAAGCGGTTGCGCAAAAACTGAAAAACAAAAAAGGTAAATTTGCAGCAGGTGTTGCGCCGGATGGGCTGGCGAAGGACGCGGAGCTCAAACGCAGGATGGACGCGTACCTGGCGACAATAATTCCGGGGTACGCGCCGGCAACAGAAAAAGGAGGCCTATCGGTGTTTCGGTTGAGGGAGCGTCCGAGCGCGAAGCTTAGGGAAACTGTAGTTGCGGACCCGGCGACAGGTGAGATGAAGTCAGTTTCGATTCCGCATCTGACGAAGGATCAGTTCTTAGAGCAGAATATGGAGATGTTGGAGATTCTGGAAACGAAAGAGGAACGCGCGCAGTTCAGGCAGTATGTTGCGTGGATTATGAAGCTGGCAGACAGGCACAGTTGGACGGAAGTGTATGACTTTGACGCGCAGGTTAGGAGCGATATTGAGGATGGGAGGTTGGATTCGTGGGACCCGATTAGACTGGGACACAGATTCCAGTACGAGTATGTACCGGCGCAACGAGAGGCGCAAAGTTTGCTCGAGGAGAGGACCCGGGACAAAGGACACAAAGGAGTAGAAAAAGGAAAGAAGGACGGGATTTGTGATTTCTTTCAGAAAAAGGAAGGATGCAAGAAGGGAAAGGACTGCTTATTCACGTTTGCAGGGGCTGCAAGTCGCCCGAGCACGGGCAAGCGAGCTGCGAGAAGTGAGGATGAAGACACGGGTAGCCGGGACGACGGCAGTAAGATGATGTGCAACCGGGATGACGGGCACGTGATGTGTAGATGAGCACTGATGAGAAAATAGTTCGATGAAAAGTACTTTGTGGACACAGATTGTTTCTTGGACCTTTAGAAAGGTAGTCCAAAAGTTGATTATATGAGAAAGTGGACAGTAAGTCTGGTTTGGTATTGGTGAAATATCACTTTACTCTTTGAATTTATTAAAAGATTGTTCTATTAACTTGAAAATATGTTTGTGGACTTTCGATGTGCTTTGATTGCTTGCCTTAGTTGATGGTGCAATTGTCCGGGGGGAAGTGCTTGATTGCGGGGTGTAGTGCATATTGTTGTTAGAATTCTGTGTTGCAGCAGTGGGGTGAATTGATGCTTGTCTTGCTGGATGGTGCAGTTGGTTTGAGGGAGAGACTTGATTTGTGGGACGTGCCTATGAAGGGGAGGACTTGTGTTGATTTCAGAATGTGAGGGGATGGTTGGAAAGAAGGGCCGGTCAGGCTCGGAGAATGTGGTAGTCAGAGAAAAGGTGTGGAGGCTGGAGCTGCCACTCAGGCTTGCCTGCAGTAGGATTGTAAGATTGTGTATCAAGGTGTGGGAGGAACACAGGGTTATGCCGGCCTGCCTGTGTGGCATTTGGGAGCAGAAGCACCAGCCGGTTGGGTAAAGGAACTTGCAGGTCGGCATGAGCCCCTGCAGTTTGGGCTGACTCTTCAGTTCCCCAGATTCCAGCTGGGAAGCACCGACCACCTCCTTGGAAGTACTCAAAAGTTTGTTGTTGAAAATTGGTGCTTGTAAGCACCGCCACTGTCACAGAAATCTCTCCTCCCCGGGAAGTACTTGTGTGGATAATTGAGAAATTTATTTCGCAATTATGCTGGAAGTACGGGGGAGGGAATTTCTGACCCTAAAAATTGAGCCCGAGGCCAACCGAGGGCCCGACGATTTTTTCCTGAAAATTTTGTGGTTTTTGCCCACTGGGGGATTTTCCTCGGGACGGAGTTCCGATGAATCCGGCAGTACGACTTTCCTGAGTGTTGATTGGTCGCGTTGCGACAACCTGAACCGTGGGGGGTGAGACAGAGTCTCAAAAGTCTGACGGCATGAAATGCCTGCGTCATGACTGGTCACCGTGACGTCACGGAAGTTGAAGAGGTTGGGGAGATGGAAAGACATTTGGACATCGGACACATCACAGAGTGATGTGGAGCGACACTTGAAACGACGGGAGGTGCAAGGCATCGAACGGCCTGCACACCATCACCTGAGTTTGTGAATGTGAAAGGTCTTTCGGAAAGCTTTGAAAGCTTTGCGAAATACAAACTTCATCATTCTGCGAGTACTTTCGGGCTCCGAGTCTACCAACTAAAAAAGTTACCCACGCCCGCCACTCCCTCGGGTAAAGGAACTTGCAGGTCGGCATGAGCCCCTGCAGTTTGGGCTGACTCTTCAGTTCCCCAGATTCCAGCTGGGAAGCACCGACCACCTCCTTGGAAGTACTCAAAAGTTTGTTGTTGAAAATTGGTGCTTGTAAGCACCGCCACTGTCACAGAAATCTCTCCTCCCCGGGAAGTACTTACCTACGCGGCAGGCGCAGCGCTCCCCGTCTCTCAGGTGCGCCCACGCGGCAGGCGCAGCGCTCCCCGTCTCTCAGGTGCGCCCACGCGGCAGGCGCAACGCTCCCCGTCTCTCAGGTGCGCCCACGCGGCGGGCGCAGCGCTCCCCGTCTCTCAGGTGCGCCCACGCGGCAGGCGCAGCGCTCCCCGTCTCTCAGGTGCACCCACGCGGCAGGCGCAGCGCTCCCCGTCTCTCAGGTGCGCCCACGCGGCAGGCGCAACGCTCCCCGTCTCTCAGGTGCGCCCACGCGGCGGGCGCAGCGCTCCCCGTCTCTCAGGT
>LGRX02012857.1:0-19110 GCA_001247695.2 Cymbomonas tetramitiformis
GGAACTTTATGAGTAGTGCCGTGGGAATCCTTCCAGTCATGTAATGTATCATCCCCAGTCAGGGATATGGTGTCACCTGAGGCCATTATTGCCACTTCGTTTGCCTCTCCCGTTGCCGTGTTATTGATTAGGGTAGGCAATTTAATTTAGATTATTTCTCTCTGATTTTAGATTAACCCATTTTTCATGTTGATTTTAGATTAAGTTTTTTTTATCTCATCTGGCTATTACCGGTGCATGCATCCATGCCATCGTTACACTACGTTACACAAAGCAGTTGTCGCGTAGCCAAACGAGAGGAAAGTAACATGGCTGAGGCCGACGACTTTGAGTTCACAAGCCCGGGAAAAAATGTGGAAGATATATATCATTCGGATGAAGAGGATGAAGAGGAATTCCTCGTTAAACACATGGAAAAGTCGAAACGTACCCGTGTCCCCTTAGTGTGGAGTACCGTCCTCAATGGTGTATCGTATGTAGAGTGCACAGAGAAGATGGAAACCTTGAGCCTCGAGGGTGTGACCAAGTCTGGCAAGGATTATAGGTCGAAAAAAAACGGTTCCGTGACTCAAAACTTCAGGTGTGCTTTACAGCATACACACGGTTGTCAGGTTTACTACAAAATTGTCAAGGGAACGACCTTATGCCCTACTATTCCATGCAACATGTACACCCGTGGGACACACGACCATACTAATTTCATAGGAAAGGGTATGTCGAAAGATTTAAAGGACAAGTGTAAGGAGGCGATCAAGGAAAAGCTTCCGCCTAAAGCCATTTTTAAGAAGCTTAGTACCGCAGTCACCACAGCCATGGAAGACGATGACGTCGTTGATTACAAGGTCATAAAGAGCTTTGTGAACAACAATCGCAAACAAATCTTGGAGCTTAGAACCATAAAGACATGCGGTCAGTTCATGGAGGTTTGCCAGACCTCCAACTTGTTGGCCATCCCCGTGACCGATCGCAAAACGGCGGGGACGCTTTGCATGTTTGAAGGACAAGTACTCCAACCGAGCGGCTTCGAAACCGTGGAACATTACGCCGAGAATTCCGCGAACACCCTGCCTCCTATTCCTTTCGAAGCCCAAGCAACCCAAGATGAGCTTAATACTTGGAAGCTGGCGGGTTGGAATGAAGACTTTTCCGTTTATGAACGGAACCTTCAAGCACATTTCATCTCAATTCTTGCTTGCGAGTCTGCTGAGTACTTCGTGCATATCTTAGAGAACATGCTTGTCGTCCAAGGGTGGAGTACGCGTTCGAAAAGGTTTTACAAAGGGAAGTTTAACTTGCGTGCCCTTTACAAGAACTACACCGAACTCGTCAAGGATTATGTCGCAGCGCAGAAACGCAAAAGGTGGTGCGTGATTTACACCACTTGGGGGAAACTCGAGGTACTTCTCGCAAAGGATCACCGCTCACGCGACGACACGTACAAGACGAACTGGCAAGGCTTACCCCTTGAATGCAACGGGTCTTCCTACTTGGATAAGCGTTTTCGTCTCGGGGCGCTCGCCATCAAATCGCACGAGGACGCCTATGCTTCGCAAATAGTGGACTTTTGCTTGATCGCGGCTATGCAACTTGGTTTCCAGAAAGTGTGGCAACCTCGTTATCATACTTTGGATCACTCCCTCGCTTTCTTCAACGCTAACGCCAAGCTTCCGGAAACCATCACGCATGTTCTAGAGCACTTGAGGTTACCTACGAACCTCTGTACACTTGTCGCGGAAGAGATTACGCAAGGGATATGTTGGTCGCATTGCATGATGAAGCTTAACGAGAAGACCGCGCTATTCAACGACGCTCATAACGTTAACGGCTTCAAGCAGGGCGTTACGGATATACACAACATCACCATCGTTGGTGCTCGTGATAGTGCATTCAAGCTCTTCATCGAACTATACAAGCGTGAGGAAGAGTATATTTGCAACTGGTTCGTGGAGACTTGGTGGGGCAAGTGGGGTGGGTGGGTTCTCGGCTTCATGCCAGAAGGGATCCAATCTACGCAGAATAGTCCCGAGTGCGTGAATAGACACGTGAAAGACGAGATGACCATGCGTAAGCAACTCCAACTCGAGGTATTCCATCCTTCTGCGCTAAAATACATGCACGAGGAGACGATCTACGACGGGCAACACCCAATACCTACGACTCCAGTTATTACACAAGCTATTTGGCGGGAGGCGCTACTTATGATTGACAACAACATGCTCGAGCTTATGACGCGCACGACCGGCGTCTTGGGGGTTACAGACCGTCCTTCCTATGTCGTTCCCTCCCTTAAGACCTTCGAGAAGTTGAGTGCTTCCACTATCGCGGATAAAAGGAAAGAGATTGCTCCCCTTGTGGTAAAGTTCCTCGCCCTTATGCGCGACCCTGAACACCCTCCTGCGACGGTTGTCACCTTCGAGCAGTTCATGAACACCTACAAGTCTTTTGTGATCTTACGACCATTGGACGCTAATAACGTCACCGAATTTGGGCACCACTGGTGTATGTGCCCTATCTACGCGGAGAGCGTCACGTGTGCATGTAGTATTGCTGTTGGCTTATTCAAAGGGAAGTTTAAGGCGCCTCTTGAAAAACATCTCGACATAATTGGCCGACACCCACAAGTGGGACGCCCGAGAAAACCGGTTGGCGCCTTGAAAAGGCAACCCCTTGGGAAGATCACCGCGAAACTGAAACGGGAAGCATCCAAGCGAGCGCGCGAGATGGCAGAGCTAGACATGGAAGCCAGATGCTCGCAGCAAGTTCCTAAAAGTTTATCGTGCGAACTGTGCGGTGAAGAAGACAACGGAGATGAAATGCTGTTATGCGACGTGTGCAATAAGGGCTTCCATATTTTTTGCTTGCGTCCAAGCCTAAGCAAGATCCCAGCAGGAACATGGTTGTGCGGACTATGCGTAGCTAAGGAATAGACAATTTTCTTAAGGTGTACATACGTGTAATAGCAAGTATTAATATTTTGTGTACACACTATTCTCAAGTATTTTTTTGAATCAATCTAGCAACCTCTGTACTTTGCTTTACTTTATAAAAATTCCCACTTGGCCCAGGAGGTGAAGTAAATATCCGTGGTAGCATGTGGTAGCCAAATGTTCTTGAAGCAACTTTTGCAAGTGAGCCGGTCAGGTTGTGGCAAGGGAATATCGGCTAGGTCCCTACCCACTACCGCCCACCTTGCAAGGAACCGCTCGTGGTCGGGGTACCCTTCAAAATTGTTGGCGAAAGATTGTTGCAGGTCTTGCAAGTCCCGGTTGAACCGAGCGCGGAGCCACGCTTTCCGTTCGCAGTGGTCGCAACATGGTTGGGGCATACTTGTTTCGTACTTTAACAAAGTTTCCTTGGGTCGATAAGTGATAGTAAGATGCGAACACAAGGGAGTATGTATGCGAACAACGTGATATGTTATTATATAGTACACGCTATACGATATCTTATACCATATACGTTATAGACGCTATTGTATTTGACTAAACCTATTTGACTAAGTCTTAGCCCGCAAATAAAAAAATGAACAGAGTAATAAATAGGGACGAGGACTATCAATCTTCCAGAGGCTACCTACCCGCCCCGTACAATTGCCCAGCGCTTTGGCAAAAGCACGTCGTGGTCCGCGGGGAAGACGAGAACCCTACGAAGGATCCCCACTATGGACTCACTCGCCCCAACAAGCGGTGCGAGTTGCATAAGGTCCTCATATGCATGGTTGAGTATGGGGAGGCTGGCGTTTGGCCATTAGAGTTTCCTTTCGATTGTTTCCCAATGCTCGACCACTACGCTGTCGACAACCGCAAGCAGGGTGCGTGGGTGTGGTGCGAGGAGATCGCAACCACTCGCATTGTTTTCCACGACCATGGAAACGACGACGATGGAAAATTCACCTCCCTTGTGTCGTACAAGTTGTGCGGCAAGTGCGCTAAAACTTGTCAGAGGATGGTGGTGCCTCTCGAGAGGCACGAGCGCAATGCAAGTTTGAATATTTCTGAACGTTTGAACGTCGAGTTCGAGCTAATATAGGATAGTAAATTAGCAAAGACTAGTAGCGATAACGAGCAAGTACAACAAACAAATATTATTTGATTGCCAAAACAAGTAATGATATATATCAACTTGTAAATGTAAATGTTTTTTTCACGTGGCTAAGCATGGCATACACGTATTGTACCCCTATTTCACTAAGCCTAATCTATTACTTATCTCCTACCACGCTTCCGCGCACCCTCCGCTTCACGCCTTCGCTTGTTCGTGACTTTGTCCAAGCACTTCATAACGTCTGCCCCCAAAGTATTGAGCACTTTCACGTTGGCATCGTCCACCG
Organism: Cymbomonas tetramitiformis; assembly: GCA_001247695.2. Taxonomy (NCBI): domain Eukaryota; kingdom Viridiplantae; phylum Chlorophyta; class Pyramimonadophyceae; order Pyramimonadales; family Pyramimonadaceae; genus Cymbomonas; species Cymbomonas tetramitiformis. The sequence goes on from LGRX02012857.1 coordinate 4,331, forward strand.
TGGGGGCGAGGTCCGTGCCCGCGAGGAAGTACTTGACGTACTCCTTGGCAGCGAAGTCGAGAAAACCCCAGTGGATGGGCGAGTTGACTGGGTTAAGCTGCACATCCGGGTCGTATGAGGCCACGTCCTTCAAGGCCAAGTTGGCGGAGAACACTATTCGGGGCGTGCCATCCGCATTGGACACCCCTTGGTGAACCCCCCCCACAACGGCGCACTCGCCCAACTCCACTTTCTCCTTCCCCCCAACGTTCACCGCGAAGGCGTCGAGGGTTTCCTTCGGGAGCATTAGAGCGCGCTGCTCACGGAAAGCTGTATCGCAGTTCAGCCTCAAGTTCTCTTGCGTCGATTGGCCTAATAGGTCAATCGACGCTTCCAACGACGGGGTTGGCGCAGAGCACACCCTTGTTGGGGAACATGGGCCCAAGTAGGCGACGATCGCCAAGTGCTGGGCGGGCTCGGTGAGGGGCTGGTTCAACGGCTGGTCAAGATGCCAAGGTTGCCACCCCCTTAGGGACGAGAGGACCTTCCCCGAATTCTCTGCAACCAGGTTGTCGTTGATTAAAAACGCTTTGTTCTCGACGGTGTACGAGTTACGTAGCTTTTCTAATACTTGCGTCTCCACCTCGTTGACGAAGACGTTCAAGTGCTTCCGATCTTCGTCGTCGAGGAAGTTGTCGTAGAAGTCCGTCAATATTCCCCCCCCCCGTGTTTCGCGGTTTCATGAAACACCTCTAGCTTTCCTCCGGTAAGGGTTACCATTCCGCTAGGAAGTTTGTCCCAATCCGGCACCTTGTTCAACGCTTCACGCCACATAAGCGAAGAGCGCCTTTCCAGATGTTGTCGCGTGTCTTCGGGTAACGACACCACGAAGTTGTTTGCGAAGCCTATTGCTCGCGTACGATCGAAGTCGTCCAAATATTTTTCTTTGCCTCTTGCGGGTTTCTTTGATTGTCCGCTGCATTTTGCGCAACGCAGCTCGCCTTTGCCTCTTTTTACCCGGGTGCAGCGTTTGCCCTCGTGGTCCATAGTCGACGGGTCTTGCTTGCATTCAATGAGCTTTCCCTTCTTGTTTAACTGTCCGCATTCGCAGATCTCGGCAAGTGTTGATTGTTCCATAGTCGTTACGATTTACGTTCGGGTTATAATAAATTTCAACTTTCACGAAAGGAAATAAAAGCGCCACTAACTTGCATATTCACGGCCGTGAATTCCAGATTCACGGCCGTGAATTCCATATGTCCGAATGGAACCAAAAACCGTTCGATTTTAATCGAACGGCTTTTGGTTCCATTCGGAAAGATTCACGGCCGTGAATCTAAAATTCACGGCCGTGAATAACAGGGATATATGACCGACCTGTTTTCATCTCATGCCCTTCACACGGGTGCTGTGTCACGCGACGGGGAGTTCGGGACGACGGCGATAAACGGTGCATGCGCCCGCCTTACCCCTTCCAGATTCATGGCCGTGAATTCCATATGTCCGAATGGAACCAAAAACCGTTAGATTTTAATCGAACGGTTTTTGGTTCCATTCGGAAAGATTCACGGCCGTGAATCTAAAATTCACGGCCGTGAATAACTGGGATACCGTTTCTGGCGCGACTCGGAAAGTTGCAAGGGGGAAGTATTTTGAGAAACAAGTTGCCGATTTACGACCGATTGTGACTAACTAAAAGATGCCTCGTGATAAGTGCGGTGTATGCTGTCCGAAAGCACCTAGCAAGCAAGATTTACGGCGAGTAGTGGCAATGATATTGGGACCGTATGCAAAGCTCGAACAGATACGCCCAATTTACTGGCCTGCGCAATTCGAGTCCATAGGCGGAAGAAATGGGTATTCGCAATATAAAGTTGGAGAGCTCTTGATTTTGTTGAAATCATATTTCGTACATATCTTAGGGAGTGAGAATGCAATTAAAGAAGGTCAACTTGCTTTATTTTTTTCCGCGTTAGCTTCAATCCGGCCTACGGACAGCGGGCTCGAAGTGTGCTGTGATAGGCATAATACAATGGTAGCTTACGACGCATGGGTGGACGAAATCTTTTTTTCAAACCAGTCGCCAACACTCTCCGATGTATGCCAACCTACTGAACCCATAGGGCAAAACAATGTGAACGCGGAGATTGCGACATGCGACGAGATTGAACCGTATGAAACAACGGAGCGCGTTGTGGACAACAATGCGAACGACAATGCAAACGACGACAACGCGAGGAAGTTGTTTCCGAAACGAAAACGGAGTGCGTTGTCAACGAGGTGTGCTCCTATGAAAAATTTACCATTTAAAATAACGATACCAAGGGTATGTGATAAAGGCACTAGTTTTTATCCCACAATCGCACAACAATACACGCCTCTATTAGCAGTTATTGGCAGTTTGTTTCACGGAAAAAAAATTGGGGATTTTTGCTGTGGTAAGGGACCTCGCTACGTTTACAACAACCTAGTTCGGTTCAAACCGAAGACGATCTTTCTGAGCGATAAGCATCCTGCGCAAGGCATAAGACGCCTAGACTTAGAGAAAATCAAGTGGGAAGAATTCAACCCGCAAGTAGACATCATAATATCGTCCTTGCCATATGCAAGAGGGAAGTGCGAACCTTTGTTAGCTGCGTGTCTTCAATCCAACGCCTCGATCGTGTGTTTGAAGCTATTGCATTCGTTCGAACGTCCTGTGGTTGGGGATAGTAGAGCTAGTGCGTTCCAAAGACTTGGCTTAAAGATTTTGCTACCGCCTGCAAAGTATCCGGGGTTCGACCGTAGTTTAGGAGAAGTTGAAGCCTGGTATATTTTTTTCAACTCAGCGACAACAAAAGTTTTACTAAAGAAAAGTGTTAGTGAGTTTCACAAATTGCTGTACAAAGACAGAGGATACCCGGAAAGTGCTGGGAGCGTACCTTTTATTTATGATGGCGTAGAGCACAACGTTGCATCTTTCAAGGATCGAGGACTTATTTTGTGGGATTCGCGGAAACAGGCGGCCGGTGCTCATAAGTGATAACCAAAGGCTAAAGGTGCTACTCACGGAATTTGAAGCAACGTTGCATGCACAAACGTGCAAGATAATAGAGCGTGGCTGCGCAAACGAGGCAAAAGGCAAGAAAGGAGGGAAGGAGGGTTGGAATGTTGGGTGGTGGTTTAACATGGGGAGAACAGTGCAGCAAGAGGGGTTTGCCCCTAAGCTAGATGGCACATGTGCTTTCGGGACGCCCCACCCTTGGCACAAGAAAAAAGGAGTTTACATGGACGATCCGCTAACAAGTGCAAGCAAGCCGTATTGGAAGAAAGAGCTTTACATCCTAGCAGGTCAAATCTTAGAAATAATAGACGCGGATTACAAGCGAGACGGCGATTGGTGCTTGTATGTGTCGTGCATGCTAGCCGGGAAGTGCGAAGTGAAGCGACACGAGGACAGAAAAGATGTGTCACATCAATACATAATTTTTCTTGGAAACTACAAGAACGCGGTTCTGGAGATGGAGTCGCCTAGAGAGGATAGCAAGGGCACCCTTCTCCAATTCTCTGAAAGCCATAAGGTTTTAAAGTGCGATGCGCGGTGCAAACATAGAGTAGCTTCTGAAGGTTTTGAGGGAGTGCGCTATTGCGTTACTTTATACAAAATGTATGATAGGCGTCTAAGCAAACCAGCCCCGGTGTATTGGCCACCACATTATATTTAACGTACAACAGTGCAAGGTGAGTTCTCCTTTGCGAAATCAGGAGAGTCAACCATAACGTGTTTGCATAGACTCACCCCCGTAGGTGATGAAGCACACCATTCGTGCCTTAAAACGCACCCCCTATTGTGCACAGTTAGTTCTGAAGCACAACTTGCACATAGTTTGCCAATAGTGTTTCCACATCGCCTAATGGTAAGCATAGCGCCCGCTACGCAATGGTGGACGCTACGGTGCTCCCTAGTGGCTAATAGTGATAACCAATACAAGAATCGAGCCATGTATGACATGTTTTTTGCCCGGTTGTATAACACCGATAAGAAAGATTGCATAATATCGTCGAGTTGCCACCCTGCAACATGGTTAGTGTAGTGAAACAAGGGAAACGACCCAGAGAACAAGTGTCGCTGGCACGGTGAATATCCCCAGTTCCCACGTGAAGGTATAACCCCTCCCCAAGGCATACCCTCCGTGTATTCGAGATACACATAGCGGTTATGAAAGTCCCATATAGGGTTACCGTCACTATCGTCACTCTCCCATAGGTTCACAATGTCTGTATACATTAGCCGGAAGCCAGTTTGGGCATACTCGTCGAATACAGTGCCTTTGAAAGCTGTGGGTTGATAGTGGGGGGCCTTATTTTCAAGCAGAACACGCCGGGAGTGTCTATTACAACGGCGCCCACCATTATCACAAGTGAGACAAACCTTCTTAAAGCTTTTTGGAGGCTTCCTCATGATGGCAAGCGGGAACTACAGCGTTTGACCTGCGTGTGCACATTATTTGAACAGGAGTCGTGAAAAGGACCACCGGTCATAGCCGGATGACATCAAGAAAACTTAATCTAAAATCAACATGAAAAAGAGTTAATCTAAAATCAGCAATAAATAATCTAAATTAAATATTTTTCCATTGATTAGACCAAGACCTGACCAAGAATGGCTTTTTGTGTTGGAGGTCGAGTCGTGTCACTCCCAACCGCCGATCTGGAGTTTTTTGGTAAAATCGACGGTAATTTGACGAAATCCCGGTAATTTACCATGGTAATACCATCTTACCGTGGTAAATTCCCGGGAATTCCTTAAGTATGGGGAGGTAAGACAATTTGGGGGCAGGTATTACCGGGTAAATTACCGGTAATTACCGAGCCGGTAATTTACCAAAATAATTACCCGGCCACCTTACACTGAACAGCATGCGAGCATCAATGGCTATATTGTCTGGCCGATGCGTCAAGTTCACCTAGTGCTCTCGAACTCGATGGTGGTAACGCATGCGATGCGTGAGAGCACTACAGTAAATACCCAGTGTTAAGAAAACCGGAGATTTGGGGCCAGCCAGCAATATTCTCCAACTTGGGTACCCCCCCACCGCCCCGCCAGCGTCAGCGTCCTATGAAAATCGCTAAGAATAGTGGGTCATTTTGTTTCAATCAGCCAGCAATTTTCTTAAATTTTCGGTGATGAACCCGTGAAAATGCGACATTGAAAAAAAAATCGCCTGCGGCGCACCAATAAGAAATACGGCGCCAGCGCCCATATTTCTTACCACCCCCATATTTCATAGCTCAAAAGCCAGCTGACAATATTCACCAAATCGGGTACCCCCCAGCAAAGCTGGCTACTTTCTTATTGGCGGGTTTTCTTATTACTGAGTACTTACTGTAGAGTATATGAGGAGCATTGAGCTCAAGCGCGCACTTCTGGTCTACAGATTGCTGCACTCATACCCACCAAATACTTACTCGTTGCTGTTACAGTTCAATAACAGCCGTGCGATACTTCCGGTCCATAAGACCTTGACATGTTGGGACCCGTCGCGCGTGTTGGCCCCCGCCTGCCGCGCGTGTTGGGACCCGCCGCGCGTGTTGGCCCCCGCCCGCCGCGCGTGTTGGGACCCGCCGCGCGTGTTGGCCCCCGCCCGCCGCGCGTGTTGGCCCCGCCCGCCGCGCGTATTGGGACCCGCCGCGCGGTTGGCCCCGCCGCGCGTGCTGTTGGGACCGCCGCGCGTCTTGCGGACCCGCCGTGCGTGTTGGCTCTGCCGGGAGAGGTAGGATCCGACCCCCATGGCAAAATATCGAGGTCTAAGGGGCTGGGGGCTGGGGGGTTGGGGGGTCCAACCCCGGGACCTGAAATCAGAGTCTGGGGGGGAGAAGGTATGTCAATGTGATGTGCTGCCCCCCCCAGGGTCAAAGCGTGGGCAGCCCTAAGAAGACGTCGGTAAGGTGTCGGGGAGATGTCTTCTGCGTGTCTTCCGCGCGCCTTCTGAACGTCTTCTGAGTGTTTGTCTGCAGGATGTCCTCCGCACTACCTTGGCCAAGTGTCCTTTGTGTAGGAGATATAATGGCAAGTAAACGTTAGGAAGATACCTGGAATGTCTTCCGTACGTCTTCCGTGTTCCTTCTGCATGTCTTCTGTGATTACGCGATGCGTGTACGTGTGGTATCAAGTAATTATGTGGCCAAATTGCCTAATCATCACATACGTGTCGATACCACATGTTAGAATGTATTCTGGTCAAGAAGACATTCAGAACATCTTCCGTGTATCTTCCGGGAAGACTGTCCTTTGTACGTCTTCCGGGAAGATGTCTTCCGGAACCCAGAAGGCATTCTGAACATCTTCGGTACGTCTTCCCCGAAGAGTGTCTTCTGGTTTCCAGAACGAGACGTTCCACTCAGAAGTCGTCTTCTGGAAACCAGAAGACATCATGTCTACGAAGACGTCTATAAGACGTTCAGAAGACGTCTTCTAGACGTCTTCTGATTTTCCCAGAATGTAGGGTTCTGGTTATGGACTCCGGCTTCTGGATTCTGGGTTTGGTTACACATCTTTGACATGGACCGCTTCTTCAACTCTGGTGAACTCTGCAGCTTTGTGGACCACTTTGAAAGTGGCTGAGTAGCTGTGGGATTAGCTGTAGGAACTTGGCTGAAAGCAGTCTCCTAGCAGCAGTTTTTAGAATGGGGCCGCCCTGCTAGCTGAAAGCACAGGCCTCCCACTAGCAGTTTCCAGCTTCTTGCTGTTTGTGCTGGAAGTGACGCCCCGACTGTCATTCCTATAGTTAGGGTGTATGACTGTCACCGGTTCCGGAACCCTAGACCCCGAACATATAACGGGAAGACTGATTATTCTCACCTTGGATCCATTCTGATTATCTGACTCACCGAATATACAATCCAGCTGATATATTCAGCAGGTTTGGTCCCACGCACTCTTAATTTCACACTGCGACATTGGCCATGATTGCGACGCTGGAGATGGGGTGAGGGACCCGCGTTAGGGAGGTTTTCGGTATGGGCGGTATGGCTCAGTTACGGACGCGTGGTTGATTGGACAGGATTGGGACGCGCGTCATGGCATCTTATTTTCCGTGCAGTATCGTTGGGCTGGATTTTGTCGTTTCTGGTCACTAGTACACCGTCCGGCATTGATCACGTCCTTTCAACCCACACGACCGCGTATTATTTGCTGTTTCCCCGATTTATCCTCGACGACCCGCCACGACTTGCAAGCCGTCGCCCAAACCGTTAGCCTCACCTCGCATTATTCACCTCACCCTGTCTCTGTAGTCATTTCATCATGGGCACTTCTACGAGATCTCACACCGCGGCCGCACGCCGCTCCCTAGTTACCATTTTCGACGATGCCGCAGCCAGACATGCGACTCGACACCAGCCACTCAGCTACGGTTGCGGCTGCGCCGGCTGCCCAATCGGCGGGGGCTATATATGTTCCTCGACGCGGTCAGACGTCTGGCGAAGGAGTCCTTCGACGAGCGTGCCGCCACGCTCGTCATCAAGAAGGTGTACGACGACAAACATGGACATTTTGATGGTACGGAATCGAACGTCAGCTCCGTTTTCGCCCCTCTGGTTCTGGCGCTACGGGACATTTTCGTCACTGAGGAGGCCGCGTTTTCTTCTCTGTTCAACCTGGAAGATGCCACGCTGCCCGTTCGCGCCGAGGCGAACAAGCTACTGTTTTCGACACTGGAGTACTGTACATTATCGCTCCGGTGTCGCCCGCGGCAGACTGAATGGAGTCTTCGGCGGAGGCACACCCGTTTGATGGGAAACGGGTGTTGCTGGATGGAGATCGCCAGGATGCTTCTGGATTCCGGCGGACCCTTTCAGGGCACCGCAGACCTTCTGGCCATCAAGATCACCCAGTTCGACCCGTCGCGGACTATCGCCGCCTTCAACGCCGCTCTTCGGTCTGCTCGAAGTCAGAGCACCCTCGACGACATGGAGGTCAAGTCCCTCTTCATCAAGGCCCTCGACCCCATTTTCTATTTTTCTTTGCCCCGGTTGTCAACCGGCTCCTGTTACACGACCAGCGTTCGGCGGAGTCCCTTGCCACCATTCAGCAATGGACCTGTGAGTGCTACGCACAAAACGGGACGGACTCGCACGTCCCGGCTGCTGCGCGGAAGTACTCCGCCCTCGCCCTGACTGGACGGCACGACGACGAGGACTTCAAGACCATCTTCGGCGAGCTCCGTGACCAGCTCTTCGACATCAAGGTAAGGTTTGCGCGGAGTCCAAAAATGCAAAAAACTTTTCAAAATCTAGATTTTGAGATGCGAGCGATTTAAGTTTGCGCTTAAGTATGGTTAAGTATGGGGCGTGACCGAGCGGTATCGACCATAACTTTTCATTAACGTGGTCAATTTGATACCTGAAGCGCGCAATATGTACAGGGTGCTATGGGCAACCTATTTATCAAATAAAAGATTTTTGAAAAGTTTTTGCATTTTTGGACTCCGCGCAAACCTTACCTTGACATGAAGAAGGAGATCAAGGCCCTTCACCACCGTATCGACGACACCAAGGGTTTCACGACCCGCAACGACAAGAAGAACGCCATCGGACGAGGTGGGCATGGTGACGGCAACCGCTTCGCTGCGACGCCTCTTCCCGAGCACGGCAATTTCCCGCAGAACTTCCGTGGGAAGCCTTCGAGGAAGGTGGCTTTCCACAAACCCACCGGTACGTTCGTTCCATTGTGCGGGAACCCTAGATGCTCCGCTACGGCGGAGAAGCATTGGCATCGAGACTGCCCGAACGGCGGGCCACGTGTACATGTTGGCGCGCACGGCTTCGGCGTTGCGGACAGCGAGCATGACGTCTTCGCCACGCTGTTCCAGGACGCCATGGAGAGCAACGACCCCGCTCGTTTCGACGCCGTCTGCTACATTGCAGACGGCAAACCGGAGCTCTACGACACCGTCTCCGCCTTCTCCTTCGCTGTCGCCGAGGAGCGGGTGCCCGACACCATCGAGGAGTATCTGGGGTGCTGCCAGCCCGCTGACGCCCGCTTCGGGGTCTGCGCGGTTGGTGGTGCTTTGAACATCAACAACTTCAAGGTCCACGACAAGGTCCATGCCGAGTTGCCGACGCTCTGGCCGTGCCGCCGCCGCCAGCACCGCCTACCGCTCCGCAGTCGGTGGTGTCCGACGAGGGGATGTACAGTACCCCGTCAGCGCACAGACTGCACGCCCACGAGCCGCACATGTCCTTCATGGACAAGTTCGCGGTAAATTTGGACCTGACTGGGCCGGAGCCGACCCTTGCGATGCATTGCATGGGGCCCGTTGCTCCCGTGGACTCTGTTTCAGTGGCGAGGGAGGACTCCGAGGATGACGACGACGGTCTTCCGCCACCGCGGCGGGCCTTCGTTGGGGTGCGGCAGACTGCAGATGGGTTTTGGGTTCTCCGCCCTTACATCCCTCGCAGTCTGCATGCTCTTCCTAGTTTGTGCAGCTGCTGTGCCTACCCCAAAAAATCACTCCACGCATGAATCGACAGCAACACCGGAGCACATCGACGACGAGGTCGGTGGTGCTGGTGTGCTATCACCCACGGCCGTCCCGCCGGCGCTCTATTGGCGGCCGGAGGGGTGGTACCCCAACGACCATGGGGATTACATCGGCTCCCTTTGGACATGGTACCCGGGTCCCTCGCAACCGCCCGTAGCGGTAGCACTTCACTTGTGTCGCATGATCTTTTATTTTTGTCGCACCATGCGACATATCAATTATATTCTGGGACGACAAAACTGAGTACGGGACTCATTATTGTCGCAGTGCGACAAACAGTGAGTGCGGGGCTGATTATTGTCGCAGCGACACAAAGAAGACTATATTTTTGAACCGAATCTACAAAACTTATACAAAAGATTATGGAGTATACCATATCACAGTTTACGGAAGAAAAGAAACAATTTGACAAGCTAGCATATGCAAATTAACTAACAATTGGCAGGGAAATGTGCTCACGTTAGCACAGCATGCACTATTTTCTACTCTACTTTAATTACATAACTATGCTTATACATCTTAACAATAAATGTGCAGTGCATACTGTTATTAAGTCAGGTACAAACAAAACAAATCCTATAAAAGATTGACTTCTAAGTTCTAAAATCTAAAGGCTAAGCAGGTTGCTGGATACAGCAACATGCAATTCGCCAGCGATAAAGGTGAACCTGAATTACCTGCACACAGCGAATGCGAAAACGTCAGAACGAAGTGAAAAAATATTGCAATCATCACAAAAACACGCAGGCAAATACGCATCGGAAGCCAATAAGCAAAATAATTCAACACTCTTCACAATTTCCACACCGTAACATGCGTCTCGCCAACGAGCATGAGATATTTGAAATACCTGCACACGGTAATCGCAAACAGGTCAGAAATAAAATGAATAACAAAACCAAACGTACACGCAACGACCAACAGCACACATGCGAAACAGGCGTTCAGGAATGCGAAACAGGCGTTCAGGAATGCGAAACAAACGTGCAGGAGTGCGGCGAAACAGGAAAACGTGAAAAGTATCCTGCAAAATTACGGAGGGAAAAGTCAGTGAGAGAGGTGGGGCTCGAACCCACGCTGCACAAACTGTGCAGACATCGCCCTCGAAAAATAGACTCTCCACAGGAGAAACAGAACGAATACAAAACAGAAGCTCGAAAACCAAAAGTAAATTCCTGCAAAATATCAGTCAGTGAATGCTTGCGACAACATCAAAACGACGGGCAGCGGCACAGCCCGTCAGCCGGCCTACAAGAATGCCGCCAGCAATACCCGAATGTTGCTGGGGGCGTCACACATATAGCAAAAACGAACGCGACCTGTAGAACAATGAAACACAACTCTGCAAGGATGTTAGGATATACCGGAAATTAGTTAGTATGAAGGGAAAAAATACATGCAGCAGTACAAAGCAGGGCACAGCAAAAAACATTGTGAGGTGCGCCGCTAAACGAAAGGGTCAAGAATGAATGTGAGAGTCAACATCGAGATATCTCATATGTGAAATCAGCCAGCCGCGGCCCGCGTGGGTCTCACCGGTGAACCGATTTCGCCATGACATGACATGCGTTGCCATGTCATGTAGTCACACAGTCGAGGGGGATTCCATTGTTCCCCTTCTGTCCCATTTTACACCTGTTCTCGACAGGTGTAAAATGGGACAGTAGCAGTAGGGGACGGTACAGTATGGTTTCGGGTACTGTATGGCATTCAACTGTGACACTGTAATCTTCGTCGCAAACCCATGCCATGTCAGCATGTCTGCCAGGTGAATTTTTTTTGTCGTGTCGCAAACCCATGCCATGTCAGCATGTTGCGAAAGTCTGGAACCAGTCGCATCGCATTTGTCGCAAGGGAGCCACACTTAAGGGCTTTTTGTGGTGCAGTTTTTTAATTTACCAATATATAAATCGAAACTGATCGCGTCGCTGATTGGCTTATCCATCGTCTGCAAAACCATCTCGTTTTTGTCGTGTGATCCCTTTCCCTTGTCGTCCCATATTCATGGTGCCTATCTCAGGCGCTCGCACTTCTTATTGGCGGTTATGGGCGATCAGTCCAAAACATCTCATGTAAAACACCCTGAAATCTGTAGCACGTGCGCCTTCTATAATTATACAAAAAAAACGTGCTCCTTGTACGTGCACAGTCAGCTTATGGTATTTCGCGTGTGACCCATATTCATGGAGTTTATCTAATCTCATGGCTCCTCTGATTGGCGATCGGTCGGAAATATCTTTTATACGCCATCTGAAATCTGTCTCGCTGATAACTTCTGCATGAATATCCATAATTCGATACTACGCCCAGGAATATTCTATGCGTCTCTGATTGGCGGCAATGCTCCACCGATTTGTATAACTCTCCTGCTTGCCATCTTAAGGTGACCGGTGTGGACTGCAATATAATTATATATGGGCGGTTACTCCCGATCTGACAGGGAAATCACACTGTTTCCGTAAAAAAGGGCCCCAAAGGTGGACAGTTCTGGTAGTATCGTGTGCGTCGATGTCACTTTTTCCAGGAAAACCTGTTTCGCTCCTATAAGGGAAACGCAGGACCTTGCAGCTTTTTTTTGAAAAAGCTGCGAACCGTCGGTGTATAATGTTGAGTATAATCGGATCTGTTTGCGACACGACCAAAAAAATACACCTCGCGACACAAAAAAGGCGCTTCCGCCCGTAGCGGCTCCGACTCTTCCCGTGCCGCCCTCACCGGGTGGTGCTCCACCGCCCCCGGACTATGCACCACCCACCTCGGACGGGGAGGACGAGGGTGGGCCTTCTTCTTCTTCAATCGAGCGCAAGATCCGACTGGTTGCACACGGTGCAACTGACTATGGCAACATCGGAACTTTCTCAATTTGCTCTACGCATGATTTGTCAGACAGTGGTACCAGCTCTCTTGGGCGTTGTAACATTGGCACCGGCTCTCCCGGGCACTATCGACGTGGCTAGAGCTGACGGGATTGGATTAGCCAATTTAGCCTGCCTCTAGATCGACATGTTGTTGGTTCGGGTTGCCCCAAAATGGGCTTAATTTAGGGTTTTAACACTATCATCTGTATTCTGCAGTATGCCTCACTGACTGCTAGTATCAGGAGTTACCCTGCCAGAAGGGACAGGTCCTCCTGTAGGATGCGTATTTCCACCGAAGCTGAGTAGGCGTGTCACAACATCAAACACGCTTAGAAGGGGTCCCTCGAGCACCCCTGAAGGGCCTGTCAGGCCGCCCATATTTAGTCACGCTACCGCAGCCCATGTCAGACCCCACCGCATTTGCCCCCATCGCGCCCGTCTCAGCCGACAGCAAACGCCCCAACCATGACCCCTTTTTTTCAGTAATTGTCATTCCCCCCTTCAATCACGGTCCTACCCCAGTTCATTGTCCGCTCGAGCGCCCGGAGCATATCACGTTCACCCTCCAGCTCAGATCTCCCTCCCAGTTTGAATCATGCACGACGCCTCGCCAAGCGCTACATCGACGTCGCCGCGACCAGCCCGTGCCGATCCGAGAGCACCGCAGAGCGTCAAGCACGACATCACGCGAAGTGACATCACGACACGACCACACATGACGTCTCGGCGATGCATGACAGGGCAAACGCAAGCGCGCGTTGACACCAAACGCCGCTGTCACGGGGAACCAATGGTCACAGGGCATCCGAAACGACAATGGCATTCACGGACTTCCACTATGCTCGCTTGAGTATTTAGCTAGCTCCTGCTTTCGAAAAGGGAGATCCGAACCTTTCAAAACCATTATGCGGGACAGTGATATTTGCCTCTTGTGGCCTAGTATTAAATGTGATATATACATACATATGCTTCGAATCCACATGAGAGCTTTGTCACTAGCGGTTTGTAAGAGTCTGGTTCGGATCCCCAGAGTGCCGGCACGCCACTCCGGATGTGTGTGCGAAGTCGTGCCGGGGTGTTTGCTTTATCTGTGAATTGCCCCCTGTGAACACGGCATTGCTTGTTTGCCTTTCTGCTTTTCATGCTTCCATCTGAGCCTGAATCTGCGAGTGCAAGTTAGACCCGCGCCCGTTTTGCGAATCTACGAGCCGGCGCGGCAGAAGCGCGTTGCCGCCTGACATGTTTTACGTAGCACAGCAATAGACACGCATATCGCCGTTCCGCGGCGGTGGAGATCCGCAGCTGTCCGAAAACGTCCGCGAATTCACAACACGCTCGCGAATTCCCACAGAGGGGCATTTTCCCCGTTGAGCGCCTACGTAGCGGCGAGATAGCCCGAAGCTGCGTTTGTCATAAATTCACACCCGCGACGGCGAACCGCTACAGGCACTCTCAGCGGTATTCACGTGTGTGCACGATGCGCCCGGCCTTTTTGTGCCATATTTTGTACCATTTGCTATGCGAATTCGAACCTCGCAGGGCTTGCTTGCCGAATATGCTCAAACCGGCGTATGTGACCGGCGTTTGGGAATGCACAACCGTAGCCGCGCTAACTCGAGCCGTGACACCTGACTTTTGCTGTTTGACGAGGTTGTAGCCGAACCCATGTTTTTCCCGCAGTTCGTATGCTGTTTACCTTTGTGAATTCGACCTGCGCAGGCTGTGGCAACGTTGAATTCCCCGAACGGACCTGTGTGACAGGTTGTGGGAATTCACGGCTTACGGCGCGCCAGCTCGAGTCCAAACACCTGACTGCAACCTTTTGACAGCATTGCAGTCGAATGTTTTTCCTTCAGTTTTTATTGTGTTTGTATTTGTGAATTCGACCCATGTGGACGTTGGCAGCGGTGAATTCCCCGACGGACCTGTATGACAGGTTGTGGGAATTCATGGTTGGCGACGCGCCAGCTCGGGTCTGGACAACTGACCCATGCCTGTTTGCCATGCGTGTGCTCGAAGCACGCCTTTGCCCGCAGTTTCTTTCATAATTTTCGACGTGAACTCGTGCTTGGCCGCTCGAAGGGTACCAACTAGGCCTTGTGGCAGGTTGGGGGCATTCACCGCAGGAGCCGCTCGTGCCGCGACCTGGGCGCACGACACGCGAGCCGCAGTGAATGCCCAATTGCAAAGTGTTGTTTTGTTCTGCTGGAACGGTATCACCTATCAGGGTGCCGAACCTCTTCGTTAATATATTTAAAAAACTTGCCTGTGAGATATATAGCGCTGACTATATATTGAGGTGCTGAAACACAGAATGCTTACACTTCAGATAACATGAGAAGCCCTTAGATTGAGTGTACCTCGGCTTAAGCCGGAAACCCTAAACCTGTGACAGCCGTACTGTACGGAGTACTAGTAC
>LGRX02012858.1:0-22153 GCA_001247695.2 Cymbomonas tetramitiformis
TGATTTTCTTAACTTCCAGTGAGCTGAATGAAAGGTGTCGCTTGAGGTAGGCATTTACATCTTTCCTATTTAGTAGATGAGGTGAACCTATATGCCAAATGTTATCTTTGACGTTATGACCTAAGTTGAGACCACCTTCTGGCATCCCCTTTCCTCTAGAGAGTAAGTGAGCTGCATGCCATGGGCTATTGAGGTGAATCCACCATTCCTTGGGTTTGTTGTGCCATTTTAGACATTGTTCCATGTTGTCTGTCTTTTCATTTTTTGCTATGAGCTTGTTCACTGTTATGGGGCTGCCGTCTGTATTATCCCGTCTAAGATCAAGATCAGTGGTGTCACCCTTGATGGTGCTGATAGCGGCTCTAGCTTTGTTTTTATTGATGCACGCGTGCACAAGTTCATTTGTGCTGTATCCGTTTGCTTCAAGGAGTCCTACAATATCTTTCTTGTTTATTTTCCTTTTTGTATCCTTATTTTTGTTTGTCATTCTGATTGGGTACCCTGGGTACTCATCATGTGTGGTTTCCTTGGCACCATTAAATCTAGGTGTTGGCAAAGTTGTATCGGTAGAAATCTCGGGTTTGGTGTCGTTTTGAGGGAGCTTAAATTCAGCCCATACTATCCCGTGGTCGGAGATGATATAAGGGTTTTCCTCCGTCCATCCAGTTTTAACTGTCAATTCTGCCATAGTTGTGTTGGCCATGATATGGGTAAGTTTTGCTTTTGAGTTTTTGGATATAACATGTGTGAAAATCTCCGTGTTTGGATTACGGTCCATTATCAGTTCATTAAGAGAACATCTGTCATTGTTGAAATAAGTTAAAAGATGCTTATTCTTCTCAACATGCTCTTGATATGACATGTAATTTCCACCTGACACCCGCTGATTTGGGGTAATGGTACAGTTTTTGTCACCTATCTCTATGTAGGCCCTTTTTGGATTATTTCCTGCCTTTCCTGCCCAGTCAGTTAGTGTGTCATATAATTCCATTTGTTCATCTACTAGTGTGGCATCATTCATATAGCCACTAGCTATGTAAAGCTCAAACCCGTTATTTCCTGAAAATTTGGTCATTACTGCTCTCTTTGCGTCTCCATCAATTGTGGTAACCGAGGTGGAAAGTGGTAAGCTTTTCGGGTTCCATAGGATCATGGAACCAATGGAAGCTCTTTCATTTACATGAGATGTGCGGAATTGAATTCCTTTTTGTGTCATTAGGGTTTTTATTAATGCAAGGTTTTCAGTATTCACCTTGGTTTCTGATATACATATTATATCGGCCCGTCTGTCAATTAAAAGATTGCAAATTGTTTCTAATTTAACCAAACTGTCTTTATCTTCTTTGTGGTGTCGGAGGCCTCTCATATTCATACCCATTATAATCAAATTGTCGGAGTGTTGTGCTATTTGTAGTTTCGTAAGTCGGTCTAACTCTTCTGACTGTTTAGTGACGCTTTTGTGTTTCGCTTTTTGTAGTATGCATCTGCCATCTGCGTCATAGATGTTCTCACAGTCAAAGATTTTGTTTGTGCATTTGGTTTTAAGGATTATTCTCTTTTGTTTGTGAGAGTGTTTCCTGCGGTATCCATATGTGCGAGGTTCGCAAGAGAGCTTTCCTTTGCCTGAGATGAAGTGATTATAAGCAGTGTAGATGGGTCTACCGTCTTTGTTTTCAGGATTTGGCTTTGTTGGATGTGCATCAACTTTCGGGAGGTGAGTTCTTAAAGAGTGTCGTATGGTCGAAATGGCTTTGTTATTTTCGTGTTTGGTTATCCTAGCTTCTCTGCCCGTTTGTGGTAGAATTCTAATATTTAGGTTTTCAAGTTCGTATAGTAGATCTCTGTTTAATTGTGCTGCCGAGAAGAATTTAGTGTTGTGCAGGATGTGAAAGGCTTTGTGAGCTAGTGTAAAATTGAAAATCCCCATGTTGTTCGGATGTACTCCCAGTTTCAAGGTTATGCTGTGCGCACTCAGGTCTTGAGGGAGGAGTGTGAGAATATCTTTTTGGTGTTTATTGGTAGGGATATCAAAATCACAATAAATAATCTTTCTTTCTGGAATGATGTGGACTGCAGTTGACCATATTTCATTGATCACAAGAAGATGGATTTGAATGTTGGTGTTATCCGTGTTCGAGGTGTGATGATATTTCCTATGTGATTCGATGGTTTCTGAAACAATTGTTTCATTAGTGGGGTGTGTCTTCCATTTCAGCTTAAAAGTTTCTATCAGAGTTTCTATCTGTTTTTTAGGTGTGGCACCTCTACGTGTGAGGACATGGTGGGCAGGTGAAGTCATATTAGAGCCGCTGATTGCAGCGTCATTTCCAGTGGGCTCCAGGTTTTTGAGCTCCAGCGTGTTGCGGGTATTATTGGCCGTCAGCCCTAATTCTTTCCTCATTTCTAATCGATATTTATGTATTTCCTTTTGCATTGTTATGTCGCCATACTCCCCACTACATAGGTCACATTTTAGGTGCTCGAAAAATGTGGTCTGATGTGAACCTCTGTTCCATTGGGCCCATCTGAAGGCGGTTTTTGCTACCCATGTGCCACAATTGTATATATCTGTTTGAAATGTATCCTTGCTAATAGTAACTGTGAATTCCTTAAATTCTGTGGTGGCTTTGAGATTTTTCAGCCAGGTTGTGAGTGCTACCACAATCATATTGATGGTTTCTCTTTCGGCATTATCTCCAAAAGGGTCATATATGTAAGCATCTATTTTTCCGGATGATGATAAGCGGATCATTATGAGACGCCAATGTATATTGTCACACACGCCTATTTGTGTGTGGCCATATTTTTTGAGTCTGCTGTTAATGAGTTGTGTGAGTTTTTGGTCCTCCACTGTCATCTTCAGCATCATGCCCGTGAGGTCCATGGGGGCAATGGTACTCGGGTCTCGTATTTTCATGGCATCACCAACATGAGTTGCATTTAACCACCCCTTTTCCGAGAGAAGTGATTCCGTAGCCATTATATTTTCATCTACTGCATTATCTACGGTGCCTGCTCCACCGCTTAACATCTGATCAGGTTCAGGCATATTATGTTGTTCGGTGACGTTATTCTGTTTTCGGTGAATTTTATGTTTCGTTATTCTTAGAGGTGATTTCATTTTAGATTTCTTTGTATTTTGGGTCCGTGTCCTCTCCCAAAGCCATGCAATTTTGGGGTTTTGAATCATGTATTTCAAGGCGCTCTTGCTTATCCTTTTGCAGGCCTTAGGTCTCTTGTGGGCTAGGTGTATTATGACTCTAGGCCCCGGGAAATATTGTTTAGGGTACAACTTCATTTTGCTAAGTCCCGTCATTAGGTGGAAGAGCATAATAAAAGTCCCATGAGAGGTTGCTTGCAGTTCCGCTTGTGTTTTGATATAGTTTATCTCACATCTCAAAAAATGCCGCATTATGTAATATGTCATAATCATGCTGCCGCTTATGTCTTTGTCAGTTTTCATCTCCATATAACAGCATTTAAATTAGCCTTATGCCGCATCGTGTTTATTGGACTCAGAGTTTGTTTATCCGAAGAGCGCTTCAATATTTTATCCGTCCTTATAAGGTTAGCTGCTTTCCGTTCTGAAGTGTTTGAGGGCCGTGATAAGTTGACCATAAATGGAAATTTATTTTGGTGCCTTATAGTTATTTGATACATATATTGTGTTAAATTTACAGCCCGTATTTTGAGGTTAAATGCATTCCATTTCAAGTTATTTGGAGACCGAGATAAGTTTACCAGAAACCACTTAAGGTTATTAGCAGACCTCATCGGGTCGTCTATGAGTTTGTTTAAGTTTGCTGCAGGCCATATCAGTTTAACTGTGAGCCGTATTAATTTACCTGCAAACCGTATTAAGTTATCTATATGCGGTTTGAAGGTAGCGGTAAACTGTATAAAGTTATTTGCAAGCCGTATAAAGTTATCTACGGGCCATATTGAGTTTTTAGTGAACCGCGTTAAGTTATCTCCGTCCCATAATAAGTTTATTGTTGCTTGTATTAAGAGGACCGCGTGCCACTTAAAGTTTATTAAGTGTTGTGTGAAATTATCTGCATACCGTGTTAAATTTTCTGCAAACCGTAACGTGTCTACTGTAGCCCATATCAAGTTATCTGCGTGCCGCTTTGGGCTTTCTGCGGTCCAAACAGACTGCCGTATCAAAGTTTCATACATGTGTGTTAAGTTTACATGAAAGTGTGTCAAGTTATCAGTCTGGCATATGTTATCAGACTGCCGTGTTAAGTTGACACATATGTGTGTTAAGTTGCCATATTGTTGCCTTAAGTTTACAGCCTGCCGCGTTCGGTTTGAGGACTGTTTTCTTAAGCTATCAGAGGTGTATATTATGCTAACAGACTGTATTGTCACACTACCAAACCAGCACTTATTAGTGGCATAGAAACTAGTTAAGTTACTAACATTTTTAGTGACTTCTATGTATGTGTTTGAAAAGTTTACCGTACTGTTTGTTTTCCGACCTAACAGGTGTTTAACTATATTTGTGACCTTATTATTAAGCTGGTTAGTACTGCCCTCCGCAGTGAGTGTACACACAGTATGTCTCACCAGACTGGTGGGTGTGCTAGCAGTTGACTTGTGAATTTTCACAGACAGGGTGAGAAAGTTGGAGTTCAAATTGAGCAGGGCAAAAAATAAACTGACACTACTGGCTTGTTTAAGTCGATTGTAAACAGAGGCAGCACAATTTTGAGTTGGAAAAGAAAAGTGTGTGCTGGAGAATTAGCATAAGGTGGAACTGTGTGAACAGCTCTGAGATGCCGTGTGAATGTTTTACTTCTATCACTCATACTTAGAGTGTGGTGCTGTGTTACACGATGAGCACTATCAGACTCTGAAATTAACAATTGAAAGCCGATCAATGTCTGGTGGTGCCAGGGAGAGTACAACCTAGATGTCAGCTTTTCAACACAATGGCAAGCCGAGATCTTTCGGAGAGGAAGGGCAGAAGAATTAAGCCTCAAAGTCCATATCTTCCAATGCTTTAAACCTGTTTTGCAACTCAGCTCCTTCTTGCTGAGCAATTTGAGTGCTCCCAAGATTTTCTTGGCAACGTCGCTTGCCCCAGCAACCAAAGCAACTTGCTCGCCGTCTCTCGTCGCCATATAGGAGAGATCACAGTGCTGCATACAAATTTTCCGGTGCGTTAGTAATGCTATTTTATTAGGGTGTCTGCGGGAAAATGCAAGTGTCGCAACGTTGTTATTGTCAGCTTTTGTCAAAGCTTTGCGATGTTCCTTTCCGCGAAAACAATGCTCACGTGAAATTCCAGGCGCTACCATAATTTTCCGGTGCTTTAGCGGTGTTATTTCGCTGGAATGTCTGCGAAAAAATGGAAGTGTTAAAACGTTTTGGCAGTCAGCTTTTGTCAGGGTTTCGCGGTGCTTCTTTCCACAACAGCAATGGGCGCGTGAAATTTCAGGTGCTACCATAATTTTCCGGTGCTTTAGCGATGCTATTTCGCTGGAATGTCTGCGAAAAAATGGAAGTGTTAAAACGTTTTGGCAGTCAGCTTTTGTCAGGGTTTCGCGATGCTTCTTTCCACAGCAGCAATGGGCGCGTGAAATTTCAGGTGCTACCATAATTTTCCGGTGCTTTAGCGATGTTATTTCGCTGGAATGTCTGCGAAAAAATGGAAGTGTTAAAACGTTTTGGCAGTCAGCTTTTGTCAGGGTTCCGCGATGCTTCTTTCCACAGCAGCAATGCGCGCGTGAAATTTCAGGTGCTAACATAATTTTCCGGTGCGTTAGCGATGCTCTTTTACTTGGTTGCCTGCTGAAAAATGTGAGTGCCATAACGTTTTTACAGTCTGCTTGTGTTAATGCTTTACACTGCTTATTTCCGCAGAAGCAATGCGCTCGCGAAGCTACAAATGCTAACATAATGCTTGTCACAGTATCTTTCACACAAGAGAGGGGGAAATTACAGTTACTTACTTTGAAGATTGTGGTCGTTAGAGGGACTCTGTTTCGTAACTCGAGATCGCCGAAGTAAACACTGACGTTTAATTCCACTTCGTCCCCCAAGTCTTCCTTCACTGCCTTGAAGAATTCCGTGTAGAGACAAGAGAAGAGACAGATGTACACACAAACGAGGAAAATGGTAAGAGTCTTTTGCAGGCTGCGTTGTTTTCGCGATGTATTTATGATTATCTTTTTTGCGATGTTGTTTTGCGTTTTCGGTATTTGGTACCTCGCGAGCGCAGAGCAGAGCTCTTTGCTCACTTCACCAGGCTTATTTTTACGTGCCTTCCCCGCAGAGATTAACTCGTTGGGCTCAGACACGGGTTAGCGAAAGAAAATCATAGCAGCAGTTTGCGGAAAGGGCATAAGTAAGACAAGGTTTAAGCATATTTAACAGTACAGGAAGGCGCAAATCACGCTGCAAAAAACAGCGCGCTTTTACCTTCGCTTTTATCTTCCTCCAGCTTCGAAAAACCTTCAGAAAATATTATATCATAATATTATTTTTCAGAAAAACATTTTCAGGTTCGCCTCATAGGGCGAACTCTTTGAGTTTGGAGCCTAGGGGTTCAGGTTTGCAGTTAGAGGTTGAGCATTGTGATGCATCTGAGGTGGCATGGGGCTCTTGGCTGGAGAGTGCCCTGGGTCCGAGGGGGGGTCCTGAGTTGGAGGGGCATAGTTACCTGTCCTTGGAGGACAGGCTGCGGTCCTCTACACATAGGGAGTTGCGGGGTATCCTTGACTCCCTCCGGGGTTTCAGTGTCTCGGGCCGTCTTCGGGGCAAGCGGGTGCTGGTTATTTGTGATAACCAAGCGGTCCACTTTGTCCTTGAAGGTGGTAGCAGGCATGAGGAGCTGCATGCACTGGCGGTTGAGATTTTTTGGTTTTGTATGGCAGAGAGTGTGGTGTTGTCGTCTTTGTGGGTTCCCAGGGAGTTCGAGGTTCGGTCGGACGGTCTGTCCAAGATCCAGGATCATGATGACTGGATGCTGAATCCGGCCATCTTTCAGTTCCTGGATCCTTGGATTGCTGGGGGGTACTGGCACACTTGTGATCGGTTTGCAACAGACAAGAACTGTCTGTTGCCCCGTTTCAACAGTGCGTGGTACTGCCCCGGCACCTCTGGGGTGGATACTTTCAGTCAGTCGGACTGGAGGGAGCACGTGAATTGGTGCAACCCTCCTTTTCGGTTGATTGGCAGGCTTCTCCTGTTTCTACAGGCGGAGAGGGCAGCTGCTACGGTGGTGGCCCCTATGTGGGTCTTCCAGCCGTGGTGGGTGCTGCTGTGCCCGGATGGGGTGCATTTGGCTGATTGTGTGGTCCAGTGGACTGAGCTCCAGCCGTCTGCGGACACCTTTCTCCCTGGTCTTGGCAGGGCCAATGAGCGGGGGGTTGGGCTTACACAATTCCCAAGATTTCTTTTCAAATCGCCTATATTTCTTTCTCGGATTTCGCGACGTTACCCCTATATTTCGCATAAATTTCTCGCGAAATTCGCACGAAATCTTCCGGTATACCCTTATGAGTCTAAAATTGGCAATTGTGCTCAACGAGCGAGAACTCAGAATGAGGCATATCGATATGCAATGCCAATCGAACCGCAGAGGTGTTTGAGAGGAACAGCCGCCGTGAAACCTAGAATCCTTGGAGTGTGCGGGAATGCATGACGTGCTGGCCCAGTCCTAGCTATAAAGTACTCCTACGTAGCTTAGTGCCCTCTACTGTAAACTGAAAATCAAAATCTGAAAATGCGAAATCTGAGCAATATGGCGAAATTTCGCCATATTTCCCGGGGGGGGGGGGTGAAATTTCGCCAAAAAAGGCCCAAATTTCGCGAAATTTTTCGATTTCGCGGGGGTACCTATATTTCGCAAAAAAATTCGCGAAATCCTGGGAAGCCCCTAGTTGGGCTGCCTCGGTTTCGGGTCCTGGTGGTGCGGGTTTCCTTTGATGAGAGGGAGCCCGCGGGCCTCGGGTCCCGTTGCACTCTTGGTGGCTGTGAGAGGTGTTCTTGGGGCCGTGGGCTCTTGCGGGGTCTGCCCTTTCTGCAGGCACCATAGGCACTGGGGAGTTTTGGGATGGCTTGCGGTTCTCGGAGACGGACCCTCTGGAGCGGCAGCTTCTGCGGGACATCCAGGGTGCGGTGCTGGAGACTAGGAAGCAGGGCACCATTGATGGGTATGCCCGGGCTTTTGTGCGGTACCAGAGGTGGTGTGCTGAGAGGGACCCCCCTCGGACTGCGGTGGTGGCTGACCCGGTCACGGTGGCCTTGTATCTGCAGTATGTGGCCAATGCGGCCAAGATTTTTTCTGTGGTTAAGACGGCCTCTGGCATGATTTTTCGGGCCCATGAGTATGCTCTGGTTCCGGCAGACAGGAACCCCACTGGTCATAGGCTTGTGGCTGCGGTCCGTGAGGCGGCTCACCGCCGGTTGGGTGACAAGAGGTTGGCTAGGAAGGAGCCGCTTGAGTATGAGTTTGTGGTTCGGGGTGCGGTGTGCTGGGTTCGGTCTGGGGGAGTGACTAGGCGTATGTTTGCTACGGTCACGGTGTCTATGTGGGTGGCATTCATGCGGTATGACTGTGCGGGGTCCTTGCGGGTGGTGGACGTGCGGTTCTTTGAGACCCACATGTGCCTGTTCCTCGAGCAGAGGAAGACGGATAAGTATCGGTTCGGCCAGGTAGTTGAGGTGGTCAGGGCGGCTCCGGGGCAGGAGTTGTGCCCGGTTGAGCTGCTCCAGCAGTGGGTTGACATTCAGATTAGCAGAGGGGTCCTGCCGCATGAGCCTCTGTTTCAGCAGATTGATGGTAGGCGGTTTGCCCGTCGGCCGGAGGAGGATTGCTTGTCGGGTGGTCCTTTAGACTATCAGCAGTTGCGTCGGTACCTGTTCCGTATGTTGGCGGAGGCGTCAGGGTTGGATGCTGATGAGCTGAGGCAGCTGTATGGGACCCAGTCTCTGCGGTCTGGCGGGGCTACGGCTGTGGCGGAGGCTGACCAGGTTTCAGACCACGAGTTCAATCAGTTCGGTGGTTGGAGCTCGTCAGC
Organism: Cymbomonas tetramitiformis; assembly: GCA_001247695.2. Classification (NCBI taxonomy): domain Eukaryota; kingdom Viridiplantae; phylum Chlorophyta; class Pyramimonadophyceae; order Pyramimonadales; family Pyramimonadaceae; genus Cymbomonas; species Cymbomonas tetramitiformis. The sequence goes on from LGRX02012858.1 coordinate 9,033, forward strand.
GGCCTGTGCTACTTACAAGGCCTCGAGCTTGGACCGCCGCCTGGCAGTGTCCAGGAGCATGCCCCATGCTCAGATCAGTATGCAGGCCCTGCCCCTTGCCATCTTGGACTCCATTGTGCACTGTGTTGTGGTGATCTTTGTGGTGTTGCACCGGCCGGGTTTGACAAATACCCGCCTTAGGGCTCTCTGAGCCGTAGCTGATTAGAAAACTGAGAGTTTTCTGGTCAGCGGAGGATGACTGTCAGTATGACAGTCATCTGGAGCTGATCGGAAAACTGAGGTTTTCTGATCAGCGGAGGCCTGAAGAGGCCCTCCCTGAACGGTTTTGACAGTTGCCGTTAACTGTGGAATTCTGTGGAGTCCCGCCGCCCGCCCTGTTGCAGGTGATGCCGCATCGGCTACTGGTGGTGAGCTGACGGAGCAGGAGAAGGATGATGTGGCGTGCTTGGAGCAGCTGGGTGTCCAGTGGGGCATGGAGGCAGAGCCCGCAGAGGGGCAGTTGGCTCAGTAGATGGCAGATGGACTTGCTCCTGCCTTAGGCCGCCTGTAATTGCATGCAGTAGGCAATAGTATCCTCCATGGGGGCCCCGGTCTGGGTGACCTTCATGCCTGCTGCATGTTAGGCCTAGGGTAGAAGGCTCTCTTGGGACCTGGTCTGTTATTGCCAGGTAGCATCGGACACGGCTTGTGCGGTGCCTTAGCTTTTGGGGGTTTCAGCCCTGAGAGAGCAGATATTTTCTGATGATTATGTCCGTATGTCGTCGGGTCTTATGACTCTTAGTCTCGGGATAGCACCCTTTGGGGTGGGACCGAGTGGGGTTTGGTCTTCTGGACTTGTCGTATTTATTTTTATAATCCACACACATTGCACCGGCCGGGTTTGACAGATACCCGCCTTAGGGCTCTCTGAGCCGTAGCTGATTAGAAAACAGCATTTCAGGATTTCTGCGCGACTAATACACACAACACAGGACAGCGCAGGTGACACTTCAACTTCTGTGTGTGTCACGTTCGGTTGTGATTGTGTGATGTGTCCATCTGAGTCACGATCGGATGTGGATGTGTCACACTTGTGTCACACGACAGTAGCTTCAGGGTTTCTGAACTTAGGTTCATCATCATGCGATGCAGGCAGACGAGAGTTCATATCAGTTCCAACAGTAAAGGCTACCTTCGCATCTTTTCCCGGCAAGAATGCAGTTGTATAGTTTCGATGAAAACAGGAAGGACTGCCTTGATACTACAGTGATACAACGGCAGGTCAATCGATAAAGAGACGAGAAACCTCAGGGACTCTGTCATACTTGCTGAACGTTATGAAAAATCCCTGAAATCCTTTGCTTTCATTCTTCTCACTGTTATAAGCTGAAACCGGATAACACGAGCGACTTTTTCAATGGAACGTCTCAAGGTAGAGGAATGGACTTACCGAGCAGAAGGAGCCGCTTCGGTAGTCTTTGCTTATTCTGGGCCCAGCGACTTTCTGGTGTGCCTCTCAGGCTTGCTGAAACTTTTCGATTTTACCTTTCAACATTACCAGTCTATCTATGGGAAATAATTTTGGGGTTTGAAATTTCTTATTGACAGTCAGGGAAGGTTCTGCGCGTTCGCAAAAGTAAGAAAGTGCGCTGCTCCGATGCCTCTGAAGCCAACTCGTCTTTAAGTGACGATCACATTTGGAACACAGTTCCCGGAATGGAACTGTCAGGTTACATACAACATCCCGTACCCACTTCTTCTTCAAAATTTTGACCTTGCGTGTCCTTCGTCAAGTTTTATCTCCGCCACGGGCCTTAGATCGATAGAACTGCATCCGATCTCATGACTGAGTTATATAGCTTTTGAAGTCTCTTGCAAGCTGATCGACGGATTTTGCAAGGGTCTAACGCCCTTAAAACAACTTGTGTGAACTATGGCAATACCGGTCTTCAATTCTCTGTCGTAATGCACTGGAGTTACCTGTGGCATGTATATTTTTGGACTAGCCTATGCGTTCTTGCTTTCTGTCTGATCGGAACTTCATCGATCGTTAGGATACGTCATAGTATGAAAATTCACATGTCGCAGAATTGATACGCAAAGTTCCTGCACGTGTCGTTGCGCTGCACACATACATGCGACCTCGCGGACAGAATGCCTGCCTGCAGTTATGCACATGCGGGTGCGATCGTATGACGACTGTGACAATGCAGGTGGAAGAACTTCTGACGATCGTCTTGAGGTGTACATGCAACGTGTACTTCGCCCTCTGTTAGGAAATAGACTAGTGTCTTCAGCCCAGGCCATAGCAACGAGTGACGATTTCATCTCCGAACTGAATACAAAATACCAACACTCGGAAAGAGTTGGTAGCCTACCTCTCTCTAGCCTTGACATACAATGCGGCAAATCTCTTCTACTACCTGATCACGCTCTTTTTTACAGTCACAGGTATGATACTGCAATATCTTGTTATTTGGCTGTTGGTTGGGCAAATGTTTTTGGCATATGTATTGATTACTTTGGAAGCTAGGTGACGTTCACTGAAGGTCGGCGTTTACACTCACAGTCATCTCGAGACACCTGCGCCATCAGCTTCATCCTCTTTGCCTTCAAAGACAGACTTCCGACAGGACCTGGCAGCAATGCAGCGGACTATATGTGTGGAAATTAAACCTAAGTGCGGATTTCTTCCGGAGTGCCTGCCTGCATGTGCTCCGGAAGTAGAAGGCTTGAAGTGCACTTATACCCGTTTTGCCATGCACCAGGTAGGCCTTGTGTCGTCAGCAACATTCCATCACCGATCCCACCGTTCTCTTTTACGTCAGTTGAGCTTTGCCCCGCAACTGTGCAGGAGCTTAAACGACTTCAAAATAAAGTGCAGATCCTTAGCGAGTACTGTCCACTTGACTTTTTCTCAGGCGAGGTATGTGCGTTATTTCGTGCCCTCCAGGATCTCTCCATTTCTATGCTTTCCTTTTCTTGCGCCTGACTGAGGAGCAAAGCGAGTGCTTGAGATATTATCAGGAGACGCATCTGTCTTGGTGAGAATAACTATATTTCCTGAGTTTTGACCAAAGGTGGCTTTCGATATCCACCATTGAGATGCACGCACCTCAGCATGCCTCATACACTCGGTAGTTATCATCATTTTTCATATTGACAACTTGATGGCTGTGATCAAATATTTGCAGCCAGCTCGGATGTACAAAGCAGTACAAGCCTTGATACGCTCTCCACAGAATAATCTTCGAGTGCTGCTCGATACACAACCTATACTGCCAAGTGGGCCACAGCATACGGAAAGTGGTATGAGCCCTCTTGCGTGACTTCAGCAGGACTCCCACAAGTACAGCCTTCCCACTTACTCAACATTCTTCTCTTTCAGCAATTTTGCCTCTATATCATCATATCATTCCGCGGTAGATGCACTACCCTAATTCGCATGGTTTGAGGCAATATACCTGCACCACTTTACACCATGAGGACCTGCGCCCAGCCTGAACCTCCGTGCATTAGCAGATTGATACGGTGTGCAAGCAGTACTACAGAAGGCTGGTTTGACAGCATTCTTTCTGTGTGCTGTGGATCTCAGCACCTGACGTGTTGAACTGCATTGCATAACCTGCTGGTCATCGAGAAGTGGTGTAAGTGGCCGCCAGCACTCGCTCTCCAGGGCGTCAGTGTGGGGGACACTGTGCACACGAGTATTCTGACGTTTGGAAGGTTCTGGTCTCCAGGAGAAAGGGTGCTCGCTCGCCATCTCGGAGAGGGTTTTTCCCCGGTTACTTGTGGTGAAGAGCGGGTAACGTTATGCAGACAATAATCTGAAAACCCTCATTTTCTGTATCCGAAGCTTTCATCCCCTCATATGTTATTGTTTCCACCGAGCGCCCGCCTATCTGACTTACTTATGATCCTGTTTCCACCAAGCGCCCGCCTATCTGACTTACTTATGATCCTGTTTCCACCGGCGCCCGCCTATCCCGACTTACTTATGATCATAAGCTCACCAGCGCCCGCCTATCTGACTTACTTATGATCCTGTTTCCACCAGCCCGCCTATCTGACTTGCCTTATGATCCTGCTTCCACCAAGCGCCCGCCTATCTGACTTACTTATGATCCTATTTCCACCAAGCACCCGCCTATCTGACTTGCGTTTATGTTTTTGAGGAACGTTTGTTACAGGTGGCCGCACTGATCGAGATGGTGGTCACGACAATCCTGTCAGAAGGTGCGAGCTTCTTGTGTGCTCCCTTTTTCGATGGAGCTTGAGCAGCAAGTTCTGCTGTATCACCGCGGGCCAATTTCTGCTGTGCTTACGCGGTGGAAGTGCTGACCGAAGTGAGTCGCGGGCAACTCTGTGTATTGACTCTCTCGAGGGTTAAGCCAGCGGATCCAGTAGTCCAGATGAACACAACCCATCCTGGTGTTGTAGAGGCTGCAGAAGACATTACTCGACCGCATTAGAGTTGGACTTCCTAGAGCTTATATCACATATCTGCTTCCTTTGCTCTTCGACATCCTCAGGATCGACTTTGACAGTGTGTCAAATCCATGGGAGCTTATGCCCGCACGTGTTCTGCACTACGCAGTCATGTGTAAGCGCCCCGAACTTTCCTGTGAGGATGTCGACTAGGTGGCGCATCTTCCAGTCATGTTGCTCCTACTTTGATCGAAGGTCTCCATGACATAACTCCTTCTCATTCACAGCAGTGAGGCCCAACGAACAGTGGTTGAGAACGCTTCTTTGTGGATGGGCTTTCAGGAGCTTTGACGGGCCTGCTGGAAGCTCAGAAATTGGACACACATAGCATAGAAGGCATTATGGAGGCTTACCAACGACTTTTAGCCAACTACACCTTCCATAGCAAAGCTTCTCACTACGAATCGAACTATGTGTGAGTTTCTGCGCGCCATATGTATCGGCTTTCTTATTTCCTGAAGGAGGCTCACGATCCGTGCACAACTAAAGCACTTACCGGTTAGAGTGCAGTAAAATGTGGATACAGAGGGATCCACGAGCTTTTTTTTTTGTGTGTAGAGAAGTTTGAACTGTGAAAAAAGTGTACCTATTGGACTAGTGCAGAGACATGTCTGAGTGTGCTGTATGCGGGGAAGGAGAGCTTCACTAGATTCAGGCCCGAAATCGAACCACTATGCGCTGTTTGTCGTTCCAAACAGGGACAGCACAGCTTCGAGTGTGACCAAAAGTTGTAGCTATGAGGCGCAGACTAGAACAAGCACGACCACCATCCAAGGGGGCTGCAGGTGATGCCCGCTCCATTCTTCTTTCCATGCACCTGCTTACTAAGAATGTCTACGTCTGTGTGTTATATTTCCCGGCCTCACTTGTCGCGCTCCCACGGTCCTGAGGGGAACCCTCCCTTGTAGCAGGTCAAGGCAGACCTCATCCAGCTGCCAGCACACGGTGGCGCTGAGCGCCCTCCAAAGCGCAAGCCCAGATGACTGCATGGTACAACCGATCTTGCACTTTAGACTGTTGACGAAATATTCATGTTCTTTTCTGCGCTTACTTTATTTCACATAGGCCTGCACCTGGGCTATGCATCGCTATTGTGGTTCACGAGCAGTAGTTCTTGCGCATGCACTCCCCTCGAGTTTAAGTGTTCACAAGCAGTAGTTCTTGCGCATGCACTCCCCTCGAGTTTAAGTGTTCACAAGCAGTAGTTCTTGCGCATGCACTCCCCTCGAGTTTAAGTGTTCACAAGCAGTAGTTCTTGCGCATGCACTCCCCTCGAGTTTAAGTGTTCACAAGCAGTAGTTCTTGCGCATGCATTCCCCTGGAGTTTAAGTGTTGCCTTTGCAAGTGGAAGAAACGAGAGTTTCTGGTGGCGCCTCGTCTGTTTGAATGTGAAACAGATATAAACCATCGATTCAGCTCTCGAAACTTTCTTGCCTGATTCTTAGAACTCCGAAGTTGTCACTTCCGACATGGGCGGAGGACACCGCACATATTCTGTTATTGTTCACAGATGAAGCATACCGATCAAAAGTGAGCATTTGAACTTGCTGACATAACTGAAATACTTTAGTTTGTTCTTCTGTTTTACACAGGAGGCCGTTCGTCAGTTTTTAGTATCTGCCACAGCAAAGGACTGTGCCCTTATGATCACCTTGCAGCCTAGCGCCAACCCAGGTGAGAGGCTATACAGTCCGAAGGCACAATCAGGCAATGCAGGTCCACATGGTTTGGCTTCGCTGCGAGCACATGTGGAACGTGTTCTGAGGGTGTGAGTTGTTATCTGGATTGTTGGAGCTTCTCACGCTGACTGATACTGAGGAGGATCGCCCTTATGCAGTCGCTGATACCCCTTCGGGAGGATTCTGCAGGCATTTGCTGATGTTTCCTCAGAGATTTGCCCACATGCTCTGGCTGATCGTCCACAAGCTTCTTGGTTGCATTGATTCCTCACGCCTGTTTTGCTTTGGAAATCAAAGTGCCGGGATCTATCATATGTTGCTCATATCTTGTTCATACAGAACTTCACGTGTTAATGTGCGTTTTGTCTTCACTCTCTTACAGGAGCTATGCAAGGACGCACGGTTTCGCCCAATACAGTGAAGCATGAAGGCAATATCATTACTGCAGGTCAGCGCCTTGGACAAGTGTGGGATCATTTTTCAGGACAATGGTATGACTACAAAATAGCGTTCGTTGACTTGGATCTTAAATCTGTACACAAAATGCCTCATTGGAGTCAGCTGGATGGCCAGATTATATCCCAATTTAGAAGTTTTTGCCAGAAGTGTTGTTTCCCAGGCTCGGACAAGTGATTTGTGAAATGGTCGTATTTTGATACTAGTTTGGTTCTGATATTATTTATGTTAACTTCCTGCTGCTACAGCAGTCACTTCATTGCGCATATATGCAGTCTGTTGTTGATACATTGGTACGTTGCTACCGCGTTCGTGATAGTATTGCATAATACTGTTACCGTAGTCCGAGCCATCCCAGTCGAGGTGGTGTGCTGAGATTCACAGATTTCAACTTAGCTCATACCTAAAATAGGACGGGTCAAGTCTTTATGTATTCTGTAGACTGCACTATGACTCTCGCAGATCGACTTAGGTGACCAGACTGTTCTCATATCTTGATGGCATTTGACAAAATGCGATCTGAGTTTAGATAACCAGAATCACCGTACCCTAGTCTGTTCATCTTGTTATTATCGCCGGATTGCAATCTGAGCGTCTCAGTGTTTTCGCTGTGTTATTAGCTATCACGCTACACCGGTGAATGGTGTCGATTATTTGTATGTGTTGATGGTTTTCGATGTGTCAAATTTCAGTATCGATCAATACCAATGTGTTCGGGTGTGAATCCTAAGGCAGGATCACACTGCGTAAGCTAGCTTACAGGAATGCGCATAGAGCACTGGTTGGGATTACAAAAAACCCCAAGGTCGGATATCGAATACGGATATTTTTAATTACACTTTCGGTTAAGTTACTTAGCAGCCACAGAGGTGGCTGCAATGTATAACAAATTCAAACTCAACCCCGAGAGCTTGCACAGCTCTCTTCTTAAGATAACTTGTCCTTACCATGTCACTTCATGTGTTCAGTCATCTGATGACTGCAACAGCCAATCAGCTGGGATCTGTCATCAGTACGTATATGTCTCTGACTGTCACCTCCCAAGTTTCTCATTTGAATACTCGCAGATCTGCTGATGTGGTTGTAACAGAGGTCCTCCTAGTTTCCCTCCAGTTATGTTCGACTGTTCGAATCCTGAATGGTTTCCCACCAATTTTCTCAAGTCTGATCTGCTGTAGGTGCAGATATTCAAATGCCACATTTGAGTCAGTCACTTCTGTCGGCCACCTCTGTCAATTCTGCCAGTCACCTCTGGCATTCGGTCATTCGGTCATGCTGGTGACTGGCATCCTTTCCGGTTGGTGACTGACATCGTTTCTGCCGCTCGTCACCCTGACACGTCATCCTGACGCGCGATGTACAGCGGCTGCGGTACGATGCACCCTGACTACCATCCTGACTCGCAATGTACCCTAGTACAACTTCGTTTCCCCCCCCTTTTGGGCGCGCCTACGTCCTCGCTAGCGCTGGTTGTCCCGCCCGTATATACATTGTCTGGGGAGTGAGCATGCACTTGTGACAAGAGTTGAGGTGCTAAGCTCTCGGTTCTCGAGTTTTCGTGCCCCCCAGTCCTTGGGTTTCTGGGTTCCCCGTCTGCTCGCTGCGTTTCCTTCTGCTTGCTGGGTTTTCCCGAAAGCTCCTCATCGTCACACGCTGCCAACGCTCGGACAATTTGGGATCAATGGCATTCCCCCAACTTGCAGGTCTTCAGCAGTCCTTACGCCCTGAGACTAGCACGCTTCGGTATCTTGAAGCTCCAGCGCGTGTTCGTCCATCTGCGACGTTGACCGCTGAGGCAGCTCGGCGTTGCTGTTGCCGGGGCGGCCTCGCTGTTGCGCCGTGGCCGCTGAGGCAGCTCGGTGCTGCTGCGATCTTCACAGGTCAGAAATCCTGCAGAGACCATGTAACGGTGGTTGCAAGCCAGTCGGAAACAAGAGATTGGCGGAAACGCGTTGCGGTCGTCTGCAGAGAGGACAGGAGTTGGTAAGATCTAGCCACGCGAGAACACAGTGCCACTGACATATACCGTGTCCTGCCTAGCACCTATATAAAAAGAGAGTGGACACGCAATTTTGCCACAGTGGTACGGTCGCGGCACAAAGCAAGCAGTATATGAGTCATCTGCAGGGACGCGTCGGTGCGTCACTCGAGGAGGAAAAAACTCGTCGCGTGCAGGGTAGGCAAGTCCTCTGCGCCGTGGGCTGCAGTTCGCTTCTCGTGGGCTGCAGCTCAGCCCTGCTGGGGCAGCACGCCGCCGAGGGCTGCAGCATGCTCAGCGCTGCTGGGGCAGCACGCCGAGGCGGCTGCAGCTCAGCGCTGCTGGGGCAGCACGCCGCCGTGAGCCGCAACACGCTGCTGGTAAGGCAGCACGCCGCCAAGGGCTGCAAGCAGCTCAGCGTTGCTGGGGCGGCACGCCGCAACGGGCTGCACCTCAGCGCTGCTGGGGCAGCACGCCGTCTAGGGCTGCAGCTCAGCGCTGTTGAGAGACACAGCACGCCGCCAAGGGTTGCAGCTCAGCGCTGCTGGGACAGCACGCCGCTAAGGGCTGCACCTCAGCGCTGCTTGGGCAGCACGCCGCCAAGGGCTGCACCTCAGCGCTGTTGAGGCAGCACGCTGTCAAGGGCTGCACCTCAGCGCTGCTGGGGCAGCACACCGTCAAGGGCTGCAGCTCAGCGCTGCTGGGACAGCGCGCCGTCAAGGGCTGCAGCTCGCTGCGCTGGGGCAGCACGCCAACAAGGGCTGCGGCTCAGTGGCTACTATCCGGCAGTCCTTCCCCAAGGACTAGATTGAAATCTAGTCCTTGGGGAAGGGAAATCTAGTCCTTGGGGAAGGACTAGCGCCGTCGATTTTTTGGGACGACCTAGCCAATACCGGTGACCATATCGCTCGTCTTGTGTCATGAAGATGACCTAAACTAAGTCCCTTAATGCCCCATTAGCCATGGGATGGCGCATGTCGCTGTCGGTGGACGCCCATGCTGCATGCATTCTACTATTTCAATGAAATCAATTCAAATCGCCAAGCTAATTTCAGTACCTGATTTTCATGATTTTTTGGGAGATCTCTAGGTGCCAGATAGGTGCCACAAGCGGCAATATTGCACAAGTATAGTCTATCTAATGATCTCATACAGGACCTGATATTAGACAGTAGCTATTACACATATGCATAGTACTAGTACGCATACAGTAGTCACAGTCTCACTCTCAGTTCTTCTAGTGACATCACTCGACACATGGCACACCGCTAGCTTGCGCTCTCTGACAGTATTTACAGCATCATATGTTCACTCTAGACACATTCGAGATACACACATGTTCACAGAGACTCTCCAGCAGACTTATTATATTCAGATATCGATATCATATGTTATCCTGCATATTTCAGCCTGCTTTGATATCAGTGAGTCTATGAGGTTATAGACCTGTAACCACGCACCACTTCGTCTGATGTTTTATATTCTCAACGCCCACCAAAATTGTCAGATCCGGTTACGGTTGTCTTAAAGGCACTTGCCTTCGTCACAGTGATTTTTTGGAAGAGCGACGTCTGAGAACATGTTTTCTTTCACCACTCAATATTATCTCATGTCTCAGATTCTTTCTCTTTTCTTCACCGACGCTCAGACAATGATCGGCTAGTCTTCATCAATTTGACATCGCAGCTTTTGGCCGGCACTGCTAGGAAATCGAGGGACGCCTTGATTTTTCTTTCACATCGACCTCTCGCCGCGGAAGCGCTGCACAAATTTTTCAAAATTATTCAAAAACTATCGAAATTTCGCATCTAACAACGGCACGCTCTTCAAGTACAATTTCCGGTCTCCTCCTCTGCTATTATTCATGAGTCGGCACGGAAACGAGGAAGCAGTCACTCCCACTCCAGACCCCCTCACTACATTCTCACAGGGCACCACTCAGTTCAGAAGTTCAGTAAGAAGGACTCTATTCACAGCTCAGCCCCCACTATAGGAGACATCAGACATGGCCGACGTTTAGAGAACGTTGAATCAGCTTCTGGAAGATTTTCAGTCGCTCGCGACGACAGTATCCACACTGTCGCGAGCAAACTCGCAGATTTTCGACGTTTCCAGGAAAAATTCAGCACGCCTCGACAGACTTCCAGACCTGTATTACAGTAAGTCAGAGGCAGCATCACAGTTCGCAGAAGTTTTCACGATTCTCTCCGAACTTCCGGCAGTACGTTCAGCGGCCCTCAACGCGCAAGCAGAAGCGCAGAGGGCAACGGTCACGGCAGAAACGGCCTCCCGCCCAGTCCCTCAATCGCCAACAGCCACAGCAGTCATTTCCGACACAGCTACTCTCTACGACAACAATGTTGGATCAGATTTTTCGTCCGAGATTACCGTGGAGGAATTCCGGACCGGCACTCCCTTCCCTCACACCCGCGCGCGCCTCCTCAGCGAGGACCCCATGCACCCGCATTTTTCTCGGGACAACGCCCCTGACATGCGCCCACGTCCCTACCATTTTAGAAAATGTTAGTACGCGCACTAACGGTACGCTAAAGACCCACTAACTATATAAGAGTACGGCGCGTTAGTGTGCATGTACGTACTCTAAAGGCACACTAACCGCAACGTTAGTGTGCCGTTAGGTCGTGCATTCTATGAAACATACCTTAACGACGCCTTAACGGCATACTAACTCAGTATGATCACTTGCGCTTAGGACATTAACTGTGCCCTAAGTGTGCATACTAACGGAACAATAACGGGACACTAACGACACACTAACAGAGAATATTAACAGGCAGTTAGTTCGTAGATAGTGTATAAGTAGTGCATACTTAGTGTACCTAAACCTTACACATTAACGGCATACTAATAACACACTAACTCCGTGCATTAACGGGTGGTTAGTACATAGTTAACACACTGTTAGCATACATTAACTACATGCGAGTTACACATTAACCGGTATCCTAGTGTATTAACGGTATACTAACTATGCATATTAACAGTTATTGTTAGTAGTGCGTCGTTAGTGCGCTGTTTGTGTGTTTTTAGTAGTATATTAACGACACACTATACGAGCTTCACGCAGCGCACGAAATCTGCAATAAATAGTGACATAAACAAGCAATGAAGATACGTGCGAAACAGGCTAGTTTTTAATATTAAAAAAACCAATAGGTTGGTAACCTGCTAGTAGTCCTCACTAACTAGTGCTACTCATTCGGTGTCATTGCCCCCTTTCGGTGGACCCGCGAATGCATGTTCCAGCAATCCATACCGCACGTACTTGCCGTGCACTACGAGGTTGAGCTCCTTCGGGAGCTTTTTACCCCTCAACAGGTCCTCGTAATATTTTTCTGTGACTTTGCTGAGGGTCTTGGTTTTAGCTTCATCCTCGCTGACATGCTTGTCCGTAGAAGAGAGGGTGTGCTTTAAAACTTTCCACGCTTTTTGGTGCCACTCATCCGCACCAGTCTTCTTCGAATTGAATTGTTTCACCTGTCGAAAACGATATATACAAGTTAGATATACATGGGTACTGTAATCTAAAAAGGTAACTTGGAAAATGCTGAGAGCCTAACACACTAACTGGACTTAGTGTCCAGAAGGCACACTAACATATCACTAACGGGACACTAACGTTAAAGCATGCACATGTTTCTCACCTTGATGGACAAAAACTCCGGAGGGAGTTTAATGTCGGACCGTCCCGGGCCGTGGACGGTTTCAACGTGCAGTTCGCAGGCTGATATCGTCCCGGACAGGAGGGGCACGGTCTTTTTCAACGTCAACGGGGGGCTCGAGGTGAAATAGTCCTTTACTGGGAATGGGAATGGGAACTTCCATATAGAACACATGGAATCTGCAAAACGGGAATTCCCAGTGGGAATTTAAAAAAAAACCTTATTTTTTCTCATAGCTCAAGATTGAAATACCTCAACTCAGGTTTGGTTCCTACGGGTGTTGGGAATGGGAATGAACTTCCCATATAGAACACATGGAATGTACAAGAGCAGGAATTGATGAATTTAGAAAACCAGACCTTGTTTTTCTCTGCTCTGGTTGAAATGCCTCAGCACAGTTTCGTTTCCCACACAAGGGAAGTGAATGGAATGGAACTTCCATAGCAGAACCCCATGGATGACACCCAAGAAGCAGGAATTCCCAGTGGGAATTTTAGAAAAAATCTTATTTTTTCTCATAGCTCAAGATTGAAATACCTCAACTCAGGTTTCGTTTCACACGGGGGTACTGGGAATGGGAATGGGAACTTCCATATAGAACACATGGAATCTGCAAAACGGGAATTCCCAGTGGGAATTTTAGAAAAAACCTTATTTTTTCTCATAACTCAAGATTGAAATACCTCAACTCGGGTTTCGTTTCACACAGGGGGGGGGTACTGGGAATGGGAATGGGAACTTCCATATAGAACACATGGAATCCGCAAAACGGGAATTCCCAGTGGGAATTTTAGAAAAAACCTTATATTTTCTCATAACTCAAGTTTGAAATACCTCAACTCAGGTTTCGTTTCACAC
>LGRX02012860.1:0-15688 GCA_001247695.2 Cymbomonas tetramitiformis
GACACCTGACCCATGCCTTTTTTGCCATGCGTGTGCCCGAAGCACGCCTTTGCCCGTAGTTTCTTTCATAATTGTCGACGGGAACTTGTGCTTGGTTGCTCGAAGGGCACCAACTTGGCCCTGTGGCAGGTTGGGGGCATTCACCACAGGAGCCGCTCGTGCTGCGACCTGGGCGCACGGCACGAGAGCCGCAGTGAATGCCCAATTGCAAAGTGTTGTTTGTTCTGCTGGAACGGTATCACCTAACAGGGTGCCGAACCTCTTCATTAAAGGTTAATTATTACATAACGAAAAGGTTCGTATGAGGTTCCATCTGAGGTTCGTATGAGGTTCCATCTAATGGTTATGAACCCTTGGTTCATAATCATTACCTCTTCATTTAAGGTAATTATTACATCTCAAACCCAAAATCCCTCACAACACCCCACTCTCAACCACAGCAGAGATACACCGCCATTTCAGCACCCAGCAATACCCCAACGCCCCGCCAGCCCTTACATTGCCGCCCCTCGTTCATAATCGCGACAGGCATTCATTCAAAATGATGCACATTCATCAATTGCCATATCGATCCCATATTGGGGGGTTTTAGGGTTTTCATTTGCTCAACCGTATCGATCAAGGAGTATTCGTGACACGATATTGAACTGTGACACCGTATTCGTATGAGCTCTCATTTCTCGGAATTAGAAAAGCAGGCTTGTCGATCGTGATTTGAAAATTCGGGATGGGTCGTGCTCGGAAATGCCGCAAGAGCTCTACAAGCACGGTCCTGGTAGCACAAGGATCAGGCCCAGTCAAGCGAGCCCAGATTAACCCATACGACATTAATGGCAGTGACGATGCCTATTACGAGCGAGGTGGCAGAACTTCTAGGAGAAAGAAAAAACTATGGTCTTGAGCAGTTTCTGAGTAGGTGGCTCAAAGATGGTGTACGTCTTGCGAAGGAGAGCGACACGTGGGAGCCGGTTGACAACATCCCCGGGCATGGTGCGGAGACCAACGCCTTCAGGGAGGCCTACGCTGAAAAGATTGCCGCAGTGGAGGAGAAGAAGCGCTCCATGAAAACGTAGAGCTCCATGATGGCCTCCATGAACACGTCGAGAATAGAGAGTTCACACACAGGCCACGGGTGCACTTGCTAGCACTCCAACCTATGGTTGCCGCAATAATAGATTCTAGACGACGTAAGGGTCATATTTGGACAAATTTATCACTTGTTGTCGATATCCCCGATATATCGATATATCGGAAAATATCGGAATATCGATATCTGTCGACAAGTTTTTGTTTCTTGTCGGTATCGGTCGATAGAAAATTCATACATATCGGTATCTGCGGTCGACACGTGTTTGGCACATATCGGTATCTGTCGACAAGTGCATAGCCCATATCGGTATTTGTCGACATCAAACTTCATTATATCGAAAACTATCGATACGCGTTTTGGGAACCGATACGGTACCTTGCTAATTTCAAGGCATTAGTAAAGGCGATTGTTTTATGGTCGAGGGGCGACCTAATACTCGAATAACCGGTTGTGAGAACTGATTTTTGTCACTTTTGATTCCTGGAAAACGTGTTTTTTGGCTTGTATATCACCGATATATCGTTGTATATATCATGCGATCATGTATCTCATAGATCAAAATCACTTTATTGGAGTTATGGAACGTGTAACGAATCACCCGCACTTACCACGGTACCATATACCTCATATATTTCTTTATTGCCTAGCACTTAGCTTTTTCTCTAGATGCCACCCTGCTGAGCCCTTTTGTGGGCGCGCTATAGCAGAGGGAGTAGCCCCCGGTGTTTTCACTAGCCTGCTTTGCAGGGATACCGCACTCTCAGGACTTTGTCCCCTTTGCTAGCGTAAATGTTTTATTATTATTATTATCATATACCGTGAAAACGGCACATTTGTGAAACTGGTGCTTTTGGCAAAAAATTCCATCCGCTCCATAGGGGATATTAATTAACAAATACTAATATTATTAATCGGGCATTTTCAGCATTTTTAATGCCACGGTAAATTCGGCCGCCATTCGTTTTTATTTTTCCGTAAAATCTGTCATACGTCATTGCCAGTCAAACTGACTTACAAAGTGGGACTCATACTCCCACATTCCTCATTTTTACGGTTGACGGCTGCTAGAGACACATTACGTCTGTATTCTTGGGGTTCACTACTTGGATCGTTGGCTCTCACTGACTGAGAGACACTTTACGTCTGTATTCTTGGGGATCTCTTCTCGGATCTTTGGCTCTCACTGACTGAGAGACACTTTACGTCTGAATTCTTGGGGCCTTCAAATTTAGGGTTTGCTTCACACAACCACTGAGACACTTTACGTCTGTACTGAGACACTTTACGTCTATACTGAGACACTTTACGTATGCAGAGCCAAATCTTTAGGGTTTGCCGTGTATCCACGATTCAAGCTTCAACCTTCATTTGTCACAACTATAGACACGCCCAACCCTGGGGTCGGGGTGGGGACCCCTTTGCAGCCCCCGACAGGGTCTCCCCCCCGCTGTCCCAGCTCCGCCACACCCCTGTCACCCCTCAGGCAAATCGTTCCCACTCAGTTGTCACCGTTTTCCCCCACTCTGCAGCGCCATTTTCCCCCAATCAGCTGACCCCGCCTCGCTCAACTAGTTATACCCGTCATAACGGTTATACTAGTTATACCAATTATACCAGTTATACCCGTTATACCCGTTATACCCGTTATGCCCGTTATTTCCCACTCGGTCACGCCATCGCCCCGCTTTCGTACTCAGATACCACCAGCGACAGGGTCTCCCCCCCGCTGTCCCAGCTCCGCCACACCCCTGTCACCCCTCAGGCAGACTATACCCACGTTCACGCTCAGTTATCACCGTTTTCCCCCACTCTGCAGCACCATTTTTTCCCACTCGGCTAACCCCATCTCGCTCAACTAGTTATACCCGTTATAACGGTTATACTAGTTATACCAATTATACCAGTTATACCCGTTATACCCGTTATACCCGTTATTTCCCACTCAGTCACGCCATCGCCCCGCTTTCGTACTCAGATACCACCAGCGACAGGGTCTCCCCCCCGCTGTCCCAGCTCCGCCACACCCCTGTCACCCCTCAGGCAGACTATACCCACGTTCACGCTCAGTTATCACCGTTTTCCCCCACTCTGCAGCACCATTTTCTCCCAGTCGGCTAACCCCATCTCGCTCAACTAGTTATACCCGTTATAACGGTTATACTAGTTATACCAATTATACCAGTTATACCCGTTATTTCCCACTCGGTCACACCATCGCCCCGCTTTCGTACTCAGGTACCACCAGCGCTCCCAGGCCAGCCAGTTACCTTCAATATAAATCCCGCCCAACACGTCCCCGCATGGCACCTGGGGGGGGGGTCGAATTGACCATCTAAGGGGTTTGGGTATTGCCCGGAGAGTTCTCCAATGCATGCTACCAATGTTGATAGCAATATTACCTATTTCGATGTTGCCGAAAACGATGGTGCGGTCCATTTCGGCTGATTCGAATGCATTTGGTGTGCAACATATGTAAAACTCGGGGGGGTGTAGGACTTATAAGATAGGGTTTGAGCGTGCTAGCACCCTTAATGAGTCGGGAACGTGAAAATTGTTATCATATGTGTACTTACTTTATAATACATGTCCATACAAAATATTTATGTACGACAAAAAGTCCTAGAAGTCTTGAAACCTCAAATTGGACACAAGTTATGTTATTCGCGAAATCGCGTAAATATCACTGTTATTAATAATAATACCAACACAGCAACCTATTCAAGCCTAGTTCTACAACCAGAGTGCATATATTACAACTAGTATATATGCTTTTCAAGTCCTAAATAGGAGTCAGCCTACTACAACTGGCGATCGACGATCCCGGCCATCTTCAGCCTTACAGCGAACACAGGCCGTTACAACGGATGCGCAGACCTATACCGTGCACTTGAAAGCGCCTGCGTCACTCACAGAGGGAGCGCCATATCAAATAAACGGTTTATACACGTGACTATTCAACTATTTATTAAGTGCTTTCCCAGGCCATGCTATGCGGTTGCCGGCGGAACCGACGGCGATGTCGTCACGTACGGTCACCGTCGGTTCCTGCATCACCCCCCCCCCGGAACTGTTGGGATTTTAACCCAAGCTGAGCCGGGTGAGACCCAATACTCAGACTTCAGTCCCGAAAAATATCGCACTGGTTCTGCACACCTTGCCGAGCTCATCCGTCCCTGCCGGCGTGTTGAATCATGCAACCGGCAGTTAGGGTTCCACCTTTTCCCCCTATCAAAAGTGCAGCAAACCGGAGGGTACGTTCCCTTCTAATATGGAGTGCTAGCCGGTCGCAAGTCCTTCGGCAACAGGGGAATACGTTTCTCTTCACCTGCAGCACTTGCATCCGCCCCCCCCCCTCACGGGACTGTTGGGAATTCAACCCAAGCTGAGTGGAGTTCGCCCCAACACTCAGACTGCAGCCCCAAAAATGCCACTCATACTAGCAGCACTATGGAGACAAGATATGCACCCGCCAGAAGGCCTGTGCCTTAGGCAAACCAAACTAAGGTAAAAAGATGAGGCTCGCAGGCTGCATTGGGCCTGCTGCAGTCTCATTCGTATTTTCTCGGCGCTGCCGCGCTCAACAATTCTAGCCTCCACAAAACTAGTTATTACGGGCTTCGTCAACTGAAAAAAAACAGCTACTCTTAAGCTCAAAACAGCCCGTGAAAAAAATACACCTTTGGTTTACCTTCTTGGGAGTTTTTTTGCAGCTCTCCAAGCGAATCTGCACACAGCAAAGTCCGACAGAGTTAGAGGGGGGAGCAGGGGTGATTAGACCCGAGGACACACAAGTCCCGCCAGAGAATTACCCTCTGGACGCGCTGCTCCCTTTAAGTAAAAAGCTAAAAACCTTCCTGTGAGGTCAAAAAAGGCTGTGACCAAGTCTGAGCGCATGCGATGCAGAACAGAGTGCACCGCAATAGTTCAAGCCTATCAGCGGAAATTCGGGACTTACACAGTGGTCCTCGTGTCAGCAGCGAACGCGGTCAGTTCCTATCAACTGAGACCCGAACTCGAAATTCGGCCACACTAAAAGTTTTCTAAAAACCCCTTCTAAAATCTGAAAAACTCTAGTCGCATCTTTATGTGGTGGATGTTTTTTAAAATCAATCCGCGTCACCTGAAAAGTTAGTAGCAAGGAGTGTGAGAGAGAAAACCAGTACCTTGTTCTAAGTCAAACGACATATATAAGGCAGGTCAGAGCACGCGCAGGGTCAAAAATGTTTTGAGACCGCTTGAAAAACAAATGTTTCTAAGCTCGCCGCCTATTTTGCCACGTAGGATGAGTGAGCGTCTGCTGACCTGTCGCGGGTGTGAACGCGGTTTTCGGCGGGACGAAAGATGACTTTAGCAACAACTTTACTCATTCTTAGATGGTCATTTTACCGGTAGTCATAGGTGCCATGTGATTCCTCATTTTTACGGTTGACGGCTGCTAGAGACACATTACGTCTGTATTCTTGGGGTTCACTACTTGGATCGTTGGCTCTCACTGACTGAGAGACACTTTACGTCTGTATTCTTGGGGATCTCTTCTCGGATCTTTGGCTCTCACTGACTGAGAGACACTTTACGTCTGAATTCTTGGGGCCTTCAAATTTAGGGTTTGCTTCACACAACCACTGAGACACTTTACGTCTGTACTGAGACACTTTACGTCTATACTGAGACACTTTACGTATGCAGAGCCAAATCTTTAGGGTTTGCCGTGTATCCACGATTCAAGCTTCAACCTTCATTTGTCACAACTATAGACACGCCCAACCCTGGGGTCGGGGGGGGGACCCCTTTGCAGCCCCCGACAGGGTCTCCCCCCCGCTGTCCCAGCTCCGCCACACCCCTGTCACCCCTCAGGCAAATCGTTCCCACTCAGTTGTCACCGTTTTCCCCCACTCTGCAGCGCCATTTTCCCCCAATCAGCTGACCCCGCCTCGCTCAACTAGTTATACCCGTCATAACGGTTATACTAGTTATACCAATTATACCAGTTATACCCGTTATACCCGTTATACCCGTTATGCCCGTTATTTCCCACTCGGTCACGCCATCGCCCCGCTTTCGTACTCAGATACCACCAGCGACAGGGTCTCCCCCCCGCTGTCCCAGCTCCGCCACACCCCTGTCACCCCTCAGGCAGACTATACCCACGTTCACGCTCAGTTATCACCGTTTTCCCCCACTCTGCAGCACCATTTTTTCCCACTCGGCTAACCCCATCTCGCTCAACTAGTTATACCCGTTATAACGGTTATACTAGTTATACCAATTATACCAGTTATACCCGTTATACCCGTTATACCCGTTATTTCCCACTCAGTCACGCCATCGCCCCGCTTTCGTACTCAGATACCACCAGCGACAGGGTCTCCCCCCCGCTGTCCCAGCTCCGCCACACCCCTGTCACCCCTCAGGCAGACTATACCCACGTTCACGCTCAGTTATCACCGTTTTCCCCCACTCTGCAGCACCATTTTCTCCCAGTCGGCTAACCCCATCTCGCTCAACTAGTTATACCCGTTATAACGGTTATACTAGTTATACCAATTATACCAGTTATACCCGTTATTTCCCACTCGGTCACACCATCGCCCCGCTTTCGTACTCAGGTACCACCAGCGCTCCCAGGCCAGCCAGTTACCTTCAATATAAATCCCGCCCAACACGTCCCCGTCAGCTAGTCACCCTTCGGGTATAAATCGCGCTTCAGCACAGCCCCAGGAAAGCACACGCCGGCATATGCCTAGCTTGCACCCCAAACACCCAAGCCCGACGGTACGACCCGTCACGACAACAGCACCTCAGCACAGCGACCACAAACGCCACCCACAGCGCTTCAGCCACCACGTTACGACCCCAAAACACCACAATCAGTCATTCAGCAGCACGACAGCCACGTCATCACGTACGACAGCAACTCCAAGTCCGAGTTATGTTCACTCGGACCTAGCTCCTGTTCATCAAAATGCTTTTCTCTCAGAGCTCTCACGCTATCGCAAACAGGATGGCGCTCCACCGGGTGTCACATGGAGTCCACCGGACCGGGCTGAGTCCATCCACGGCCTTGCGAAGATCGAGGAATATCACAGGCACCACAGCATCTCAGCCGCGCCACGTAGACAAGATCTCCGGGTCGCCGCGCCGGTCCACAGCCGGCGCCAGCAACGCCGACAAGAACGACGCGAAGCGCTACGCAGCGCCCCAAGCACGAAAGTGCACAACGACTCGCCACTGACGCACCACAGTTGACATCGCGTCACAACAACAACTAGCTTCAAAATGTGGTACCTCAAGAGTCACCAACGGAATGTAGCATTTGGCGACAGTTCAAATACGGGAACATACCACTGATTGGAGGAGGCGAAGCATCGCGAACCGAAAGGTCGCCAAATGCCTCACTGCAGCTGTAGGAAATTAGCTTCTTAAGAGGAATAGAGACGCTTTTCAAACATTCTGCAGATAACTCTGAACCTTTCAAAATCATCTTGGCCGTGCGTAAATTTGTATCGAACATATTTTTCCTCGCTGAATTCACAGCGACGTCGCAAATCCTCACGCACCCAGCGCCCGTTTGAATCAGTCAGGGACAGTTTGTCTGACACGCGTTCCGCACGTAACGCATAGCATAAATTCAGCGACCCCGAAGTCGCAACCTCGCTCGCGCTGCCATACCGCTTAGGCGTAGATTCACACTCGTGTAACTGAAGGCGAATCCGCAGTGCTGAAGGCCGCAGCTCCACGCAGTCGAGGTAAGCCCGAGGCACCGTGTGATATGTGAAAGCTTTCCGTGTTTTCTCGCAAGGAACGGGCAGTCGTGCAGGAACTCGCTATGCCCACGAGGAGCCCGGAACACCTCTGAATTCACTTCACAGCAATAAACAGGCGCGCAAAAGTGTACCTTGAATTCATGCGTACGTGCGTGCGTTTGCGGTATGTGTGCGTGCCGCAGCTCAGCGTTAACTTCATTCACTAACGCCGCTGCTGCTTTCTTCTCCGTGTTCGCACGAAGACATCGTCTTCGTCGTTTACGATCACTTTTCTTTACCAAGTTCCCGAGGGAATTCTCAGGTGAGGCGCGATAGTTCGCACTCCCGTGAATTCCCATCCTGAGAGTGTTGAGAAGGTGCACGGCGACGCCGAGACAGCCAGCAGCTTTCCTTTTCAAATAACCCGAATTCAGCACAAGTATGGAAAGTCAGCACGCTCGGCTAAGCTCGGCTGCTTTCGACGACGTCCCAACTCAACACCTTTGACGACTTTTCAGACGCCAAAGAGACGACCGCTCCTCTTTCCGGGCCCCGTTTTGCCGTTTTCAAGTGTGCATTCACGCGCTTTCTGGCTGTATGACTGCCGAGTGGATTCACCACACTCGACCTCTGCCTGGACACCATGAATTCTCAGACATCGTCCAACTGTGTACGTTTGCTGACGTGGCCTGAGCCGACCCCTGTGAGTTCAGTGCCGACTGCTGCTGCCGGCTTTGGGCATTCCCACTCGGGCTGGTTGGCCCGGCTCGGGGGCTGAATTCAACCTTTTCAACCAGCCCGAGCGAGCTGTGAATTTGGTCTCTGCTGGCCGCTGGACCTTGGCCTCCCTTTTGAAGTCGAGCCCACCAGTCCACTCGGCCTTCGCTGCGAAGTTCTTGAGCCTGAGCCGTTCCTTCTTGCTTTTCCCTTGAGGATTCCCCACTGACCAGGCACCTTCTCGTCAGGTTGCCCGTCAGGGCCTTTGGGGATGCACATACAGCCCCGTGCACTTTCGAAATTCCCAGAATAGGGCCTTTTCAAAGATTCTGCCGACAACTCTGAACCTTCCACATTCCATAATATACCTTAAATCTTTCCCCCGTAAACAACCCGCGCACCCAAACTCCGCCAACCCGCACATCCGTGACCTCAGCAGCCTTGCCACCACGACGCCCGCCACGACACAGCGCTGTTCATAATCGCGACACATTATGAACTCCATTCCTACATTGTTTTTCAGACTTTTAGAAGAGGAATTGCCTCGTGACATTTTAGGAAGGGGCAAACATTTGGCCATTATGCACCATGTGAACTTGGTTGCATTGACCCTAAATGAGCCCCTAGGTGCCTTCGAGTGTGAAACCAAAGTCCGTAGCCAAAGTGAAACAGGCCCAATCTATGATTGCAAATTCAGAGTCACGAGTATTGGAACATCCTTCCACGAGGTTAGTTGCACTTGCGCCTTTGAAGGACCGTCCCCATGCAAGCATGCCGCCGCAAGTCTTCTTTGCATGACCACCGATGCCCCTATGTACACTTTCTCAAGGGCAACCTTAAGCAACCTTCAGCCGACAACCGACCATGCCCCTCCGAGGTCATCCCCGCGCTTGGAAGAGAAGAAAGCTTCGTCTGATGGCCAACTTTTCAAGTATCCAAGCAACCCACAATCCGTGATACATCTGTCCCGGTGGAAGAAGTGCTCAAGGTTCTTGATTTGCCTAATAAGGCGTGGGTGCCCGTTCAGAGAGGAGTTCGTGCAGATTTTTTCCGTTCCCTTCATACCGAGAATCCTCAAATATTGGGGGAACAATGTGCCCTTGCCGCATCCAGGGACTTCATCAAGCGGCACAAAGTGGGTACATATCACCGCACCCGCGTAGCCTCCAAAGGCCCTTCGATTGACTTTGATTGGTGGTATTCCTTTTGTATAGACTCTCGCGAATGCGAGAGGTTTTGTTGCGGACCGCCTTGCTCATGGGGAACCCAATCTTGCCCCCCCACTGTAAGGGGGGGGGACAGTGGGTCTTCTGTCTGTCACCCCTCAGCCCGAGATGTCACCAGTGTCCGTTGTCACAGTTGTCAGTGTGCTATAAAACACTCAACTAAGTATTTTATATAATCTTAGTATCCGAGAACACCCGCCCCTGCGAGACTGTTCCGCTCCTTAGCACCCGACATATATATATCCTTATATATATATTTCTTGTTTCTTGTCAGGTTATCGGCCGCCACTTGTGGGTGTTCGTTTTTGGTTACTTTTGGTCCTTGGAGCGCATCAAATCCGGCCTCCTTGAAATCCCGACCGCCGCAAGGCAGCTGTTTCGTCCTTACGACAGCAACTACATCCCGACCCCGGCCACCGTTGAAGATCGCGGCCGCGACCAGAATTTGTCATCAAACCGTAAGCAAATTGGGCTGCAGTTGTGCCCTACCGCTTTTACGCATTTTCGACCATTCCCGACTACGTGCTTCCAGCTATGGCGTCCAACCGGCGAAGCCCTCGACCTGTGGTAGAGTCCCTCCGCTCCGCGCGTGCCGCCGCGGTTGCATCTGGCACACCTGCAGGTTCCGCACTCCCTGGCTCTGCGGCCCCTTCTCCTCAGAGGGGTTCTCGGACGCCAAGTCAAGATCCCGATCCGGTGGTGCGCATGTCCGCACTCATCAGCAAGCCGACGTTCATCTCGCTGGCTGCCACCTCCGCCGATTTTCATCGAGATGCCTCGGTCTGGGAGTCCACCCCGGTCCGCGCATCACAGCAGTACGAGTACAGCGAGCGCTTGGACTACGCCTTGACCTACGGTGAGGAGCTCGTGAAGGTCCTCCGCTCCCATGGCTTCAAACCGCAGAAGGGCTACACGTTCGACGGCCCTGACTCCGAGACCGACTTCGCCGTCCTTCTTGGTAATCTTCGCCACGTGTTGTCCCCCATCTCCCACTACGAGTACGACAAGCTCTTCGACCTCGAGCACGAGTACCTCGAGTACCACTGGTCCCTGAACGAGCTCATTTTCATCATTCTCAAGCAAGGGCGTCCTCCACGGCACGGGTCTGGCTCTCTACCAGGAGTCCGCTCGAGTTCACCCGCGCGATGGACGTTGCGCTTTACAGCGCCTTCGCTACCACGTCGAGGCCACCACAGACCCCGACACTTTCCGCTTCTGGACGAAGCTGCGGGACACCAAGATTGACGAGGCCGCCGACCCTGCCCCGCAGCTTACGGTTCTCCGCGTCCTGGGCGACAAGCATCAACGACTTCATCCCGGCTACGACGACGGTGGACGTGTACAAGACCTCCAGCACGTCCTCAGCCGGTCGGCGGCGAGCTCCCCGCACGTGTCCCCACTTTGTCTGGTGGTGCTACGTGAGCTCGCCGCTGGCCACAGGTTCACATTCTCCACCCTCGCCCTCCGCATTGCCACGGTATGGCAGAGCGAGGGGCACCTCTCCCGCCTTGCCCCTTCTCCATCTTCGGGCGCTGGTGGTGGCGGCAAGGCGCGGGCAGACGGAGCCGGTGGTGCCACGTTCAACTCCGTGCACACACGCGGCGGCATCGTCAAGCCCGTTGGAGATTGGAAGCCGGCCCAGAACCCCCGCATCCCCTACTTGGTGTGGGAGGGGGTCGGCTACCCTTGCATCACATGCTTCCGCCTTTGGGGCATCATCGATGGCCACCTCACCACAAAGGGGGTGTGCCCTTACTCGTGCACCGCGTCATTTGCGCCTTCCAGGGCGCCACCTGATGCGCCGACGGCTCCGAAGCGCCCTACGGTCGCTGCCTGGGCTCGGGCCGCCGGTGGTGTGCCGCCTGCGACGGACCCCGGTCCCCCGGCGGGCCGTGGCTCGCCTTCACTGCAGCATGCGGCCGTGGACGACGATGGCGACGATGAGCCGGCCGCGTTCCCTTTCCGCCCTTTGCTCGATCGTGACGGGCCGGGGCCCATGCCCGACACCTCCGTGGACGACGGTGACGCCGATTGGCCGGCTCTCCGCTCTGTTCCGTGGATCCCGCCTCGCCTTTCCAGGGTGCATCAACATCCCGGTCGGCGGCGAAGCAAGACTAATCACCGCAGCACAACTCAGTATTGACCCTTCTCCATGCCTGCACGGTTTGTGATGATCCTCGAGGGACCTGAGTTCTTTAGATTGACTTAGCACTGGACTTTCAGACATCTTGGGATGGCGCATGCCGGATTGCTCGAGCCGGTTTGGCTCCTAGACCCTGCAGTGCTCCTGCCTCTTTGCCTGGTGACACCTCAACCCCACGGGGTGAGGTGGTGTCACGGGGAACCCAATCTTGCCCACCCCCACTGTAAGGGGGGGGCACAGTGGGTCTCCTGTCTGTCACCCCTCAGCCCGAGATGCCACCAGTGTCCGTTGTCACAGTTGTCAGTGTGCTATAAAACACTCAACTAAGTATTTTATATCACCTTAGTATCCGAGAACACCCGCCCCTGCGAGACTGTTATGCTCCTTAGCACCCGATATATATATATCCTTATATATATATTTCTTGTTTCTTGTCACTTGCACGCAAGGCATGCTGGAATCTGTATAGGGAGCCCTGACTGGGAGTCCCTATGACAGACCCCTAGGCCAACACTGGACTGCTGACTGATTTGTAGACTCGTGCTGTGACACACGCTGTGTCACAGGTAGGCTAGACTCCGTTACCGTTGCGAGACCGTTCGGGGTATATCTAGCTTAGGGTTTATATTATTATCAGAGTTTATCCAGACACAGTTCGAGACCCTCTGATATCTAGTGAACTAGGATATTCCGGTAGGTCGTGGCCCCATCCACGCTATATTCCACATTGCTTTTGGCCATGATTGGCTAAAACAGCCGCTTTGGTAGGTGGTGCGCACCGGCGCGTTTGGGTGCGCGTGGGAATTTGGGATGAGCAGCTTTTGAGTGTTTGATCGGCGGCTATGGGGGTTCGACCTGGATCGGACTTTGTCGACGCAATGTCCTTGTACGGTTTTCTCTTTGCCTTGATCCAGCAATCTACCGTTTCTTGGGCTGGTGACTGCAGCACCTTCGACCTCGACTTCGTCTTCCAGTGCCCCTCGCTGCCATGGTTTTACCGCTCTTCGCATGGCTGTGTGCTCGCATTATCCCCACGCCGCTACCCTTACGCGCCCCGGCGTACCACCTCCCATCAGGCTCTCTACGTGATGGTTTCTACAAGATCCAAGAGGTCCCTTATGAGGGACTCCGACATCGATGCCTCTCTGAGGCTGACCGACGCGGTGCGCAACACGCCGACGGTCAAAACCCCGACTTTTGCGTATCCCGCACCTACTTCCAACGAGGACGCCGACGTTGCCACCAGGAAGTATTTGCAGGAGCAGTCCAAGCTCGTTGACGAGATTTACAAGCAGCGGCTGCATCGGTCTTGGGCCAAGGGTATCCGCGAGGATATCCTTGGGGACAAGAAGCATTATTTCAGCGGCACGACTGACGCGAACCTGCTCTCCGACATGGTGGTGCAGCTTCGTACGGAGTTCGCGTCCGCTAGACTGGAGCTGGCCTCGTTCGATCTGGACGAGCCTATGGCTCTGGTGGTGAGCAAAGTCAACGGCTTGCTCTACGACGTGCTCCAGCTGGTCATCGAGAAACACAGCAACGCCCACGTCTGGCTTACGGGGACGGACGCGTCTGCTGACCGAGATGGACGGCGTGCTCTGGTGGACATCATCAAGCGCTGCGTTCCGGTGGCGTTGCGGGAGTCTTTCCAGCAAGAGCATGCGGCTCTCAGCTATCCCGCCAACGTTGACCCCCAACCCGTTCTGGCGCGGGAGCAGCGTTTGGTGCGGGACAACAAGGCAGCTGACTGGACGCCCACCGAAGCCACCAGGAAGCTCAGCTTGTACACCCGGCTTGACCCGGTGTTCTACGCCGCGGTTAAGGTGCGCTATCCCATGGTATCCGATCTTGCGACGGTTTCCCTCAGTGACCTTCGCTCTCTGGTGGTTGAGATTTACCAGGCATGGGCGGCGACGGAGGCCGGGAAGGCTGCCCTGGCCAGCCCCTCTTCTGGTGGCGCGTCGGCTTTGCTCTCCAGCGACGAGCACCAGGTGCTCCTCGGCAAGATCCAGGAGTTGACTGAGCTGGTGCGGCGGCAGTGCGGGGCGGCTCAGCCGGTGGTGCAGCGGCAGCGGGATCCACCGCAGCAGCAGCACGGGAAGCGGCCGCAGCAGGGACGCCAGCCGCAGCGGCAGGGGCAGCCCCAACGGGGTTTTCGCATGGGTGTGAACAACCCGCCCGCCGTGGGCTTCGATCGCGACGAGCAGAGGGCGAAACCGCTATGTAATCGCTGCAAGAAATCCGGTAAGGAGCTTTATCACTTCTACCGCGACTGCCCTCTTGGCGGTCGCCAACATTCCCCTGGCACGGCCGCAGCTTTCTGCATTCCCATCGACGACGAGGATGCGGAGGGCGTGCACGCCCTCGCCATGTGTGCCGTGTTCCAGGAGGCAGCGGATGAGGGGGCGCCGGACGCCTTTGCCCGTGCGGCGACGGTGTACGGCCCGCCGGCGGTGCTTTGCGGGGGCGTTGTGGGGGGCATTGACGTGTCCGCCTACGGCTTCTCCGTGGACGCGGTGCCACCGGTGACGGGGACACCCGGTGAGGACATCCTCCAACGGCTTGACGACCTCGGACGCGGCGGAGGTCAACGCGGCCGTTGAGCCTAAGGTACACTACACTCACGCCTCCTTCCTGCCGTCTGGGGGTGTTGGCACGCAGGCTTCGGCTCTGGTGTGTGACTCTGCCGAGGCAGGTGACGCACCGGAGAAGCAGGTTCCGGCAGGTGGTGCGGCGGCATCGGCATCCGCCGTGCCGGCCCCTGCTATGCCTGTCCTGGAGGACGAGGAGGAGCTCCTGAAGCTCTACGGCTACGGCGAGCCCGTGTCCCTTCAATCGGCACGGGTGACCACTACGGCGGGCACGGACGGTGAGTTCAAGGGCATTGTGGAGAATGTCAACCGCGCGCCGCGGTTGTGCCGGTCGACCTGACTGGCTACGACACGGATGATTACGAGGACCTCCCCGACGGTAGCTTCAGGCTAAGGCCGCAGGCTGTCTTGGCGGATCACGCGCGCCAGCCGCGGGCTCCTGCCATCTCGGCGAATCATGCGTCGGAGCCCGCAGCCCACGCACCTCCCTCTGGTGGTGCCGTTGGGGATTGGTGTGATGGTGCTCACCGCACCTCTGGTTGCGGCAAGCCACCATGGGGCTTCCCCGCTCAGCCGGGTATGTGGGGGACGCCCTTCCTTCTTTCCTTCATTCTCTTGGTTTCCGTCATGGGAGTGGGAGCTGCCACCTTCACGGTGGCCAACGAAACCGACCTTCAGCAGGTGTCAGGTGAGGCGGCACCGCTTGTTCCGGTGCCGTGTGCTATTCCACCGCGTCTCCACCGGCGGGAGCAGAGGCGGCAGGGCCTCTATATGGCTCCGGTGCCGTGGCATCCCGGGCCGCCGCCGCCTGCCGTGTTGTTTGAGCACGGTCCTCCGGCATCGTCTTCAGATGACGAGGCCCCGCCCTCGGGCAGCACTTGGCAGCACCCCGGTGCGGTGCAGCCTCCCGTGATCGACGAATCAACAACATCAACTCCGTCAAATTCTCTGGCGAATGATTTTTCAGTGATCGACACCTTACACTTTGGCCACCCTGTATTGCTCCGCCGTGCTATGCGGGCTACTACGGTGATCGATGTGGTGAAGGTGCTCCTCTGAACTTTGACCCCGAGTAGATCTCCTTCTGGCTCTGGCAGTGCACCACTTTCTGGTGGTGTACTGAGATGTACCTTGACCTCAACACGGTCTTCAATCTGGTTTGATTTACTTTGACAACT
>LGRX02012860.1:16612-39448 GCA_001247695.2 Cymbomonas tetramitiformis
AGGCTAGTATCCGAGACCGTTGCGAGACCGTTCCGGGTATATCTAGCTTAGGGTTTATGATCTTATCACAGTTTATCCACACAGTTCGGGACCCTCTGATATCTAGTGAACTAGGATATTCCGGTAGGTCGTGGCCCCATCCACGCTTTATTCCACTTGCTAGTTTGGCCATGATTGGCTAAACGGCCGCTCGGAGAGGTGGTGCGCGTTTGCGCGTTTGGGCATTAGTGGAGGTTTTGAGATGAGCGGCTTGCGGTGAGCGACTTGGGCCGCAGCTATGGGGTGCCGGCTTGGATTGGGTTTCGTCGTCGCAATGTTCACTATTCGCGGTTCTCTGCTCGCTCTGATCCCGCCTGCTGCCGTGTTTTGGGCTGGTGACTTAAGCACCTTTGACTTCGACGACATCTTCCTTCGCCCCTCGCTAGCATGGCCCGACCGCTCTTTCCGTGTCTGTGACGTCGCATTTTCTCCGCGACCCTACCCAAACGTGCTGCAGCGTACCGCCTCCCCTCAGGCTTATCTAGAGATGGGAATCACAACGAGATCCAAGAAGTCCCTCACGAGGGACAGCGCCATCGACGCCTCTCTGAGGTTGATCGACGGGGTACGGAACACGCCGACGGCAGCTACGCCTTCAGTTCCTACCCCCAACCCTGCATCGAACGAAGACGCGGCCGTGGCCGTCAGACGTTACTTGCAGGAGCAATCCAAGTTGGCGGACGAGATCTACAAAGCGCGTCTCCATCGGGCTTGGGCCAAGAGTATCCGTGAGGATATTCTTGGTGACAAGAAACATCATTTCCGCGGTACGGACGACGCTGGCCTTCTGTCCGCCCTGGTGGTGCAGCTGCGTACGGAGTTTCAGTCGGCCGGACTGGAACTGTGTGCCTTTGACCTCGACGCCCCTCGGGCTCCAGTGGTCAACAAGGTGAATGGCCTCTTGTACGACGTTCTGGCTCTCGTGGTGGAGAAGCACAGCAACGCCTACGTCTGGCTCACTGGTACGGATTCTTCGACTGACCGAGATGGACGGCGCGCTCTTGTCGACATCATCAAGGGCTCTGTACCAGTGGCGCTGCGGGAATCGCAGCAGGAGGAGCATGCGGCTTTACGTTATCCCGCAAACGTTGACCCGCAGCCGATTTTGGCTAAGGAGCAGCGTTTGGTGCGGGATAACAGGACTTCAGACTGGACTCCGACCGAGGCAACACGAAAATTATCTCTCTACACCCGCCTCGACCCCGTGTTTTACGCGGCGGTAAAGGTCCGCTATCCCATGGCTGCCGACCTGTCCCACGTGTCCCTTGCTTCTCTTCGCTCCTTGGTGGTCGAGATTTATCAGTCTTGGGCGCAGACGGACGGGGGGAAGGCAGCTTCTGGTGCGGGCGGGGTCTCCGCACACCTCTCCAGCAGTGAGTACGATGCGCTGCTCCAGAAGATCACGGAGCTGACGGAGCTCGTACAGCGGCAGCGGGGTGAGGCCGCTCCGGTTGTGCGTCAACAACGGGAGCGGGTGCAGCAGCGGCAGCAGCAGCAGCGGGGGCAGCAGCCGCGAGGATTCCGTGTGGGGACCCACAAGGCCCCACCGGTGGGATTCGACCGTGACGATCAACGGGCAAGGCCGTTCTGCGGTAGGTGCAAGAAGGCGGGGAAAGGTGAGGCGTATCACTTCTACCGCGACTGCCCGTTGGGCGGGCGCCAACACCCGCCCACCTCTGCCGCGGCATTTTGCGTTCCCATCGACGAGGAGGACGCAGAGGGGGTGCACGCACTCGCCATGTGTGCGTTGTTCCAGCAGGCGGCGGATGACGGAGCGGAGTCCTTCGCGCGTGCGGCAGCCGCGTACGGGCCGCCCGCGGTGCTTTCTGCGGGAGCGGTGGGCGGCATTGACGTGTCCGCCTACGGCTTCACCGTGGAGCAGCAGCCGGATTCCGAGGGGGACGACATTCTCCGCAGGCTCGACGATCTTGCCGCGGAGGTTCACTCCGCGGCCAACCCGCAGGTGCATTACACTCACGCATCTTTCCCGCCTCCTGCCGGTAACGGGCAGGGGGCTTCGGCTCTGGTGTGCACGCCCGCCGCAGCGGTGGCCACACCGGAGGAGCAGGTTCCGGCAGGTGGTGCGGCGGCATCGGCATCCGCCGTGCCGGCCCCTGCTATGCCTGTCTCGCAGGGAGAAGATGTGAAGCCCGCGCCACTTCAATCGGCGCGGGTGACCACCACAGCGGACGCGGACGGTGAGTTCGCTGGGTTCGTTCAGACCGTGAACCACGCCGCCATCGGACAGGTTGATCTCACGGGGTACGACACGGACGATTACGAGGACCTCGCTGACGGCAGCTTCGTCGTGAAGCCGCGGGCCTCGGCCATCTCGGCAAATCACTCGTCAACGCCCGCGGCCCAAGCACCTCACTCTGGTGGTGTTCTGGAGGATTGGCGTGAGGGTGCTCCCCGCAGCTACGGCTGTGGAAAGCCTCCGTGGGGCTTCCCCGCCCACGCGGGCTTGTGGGGGATGCCCTTCCTTCTCTCTTTCATTCTCTTGATCTCTGTCATGGGAGTAGGAGCAGCCACCTACACGGTGGCCAACGACGTCGACCCTGTGCAGGTATCGGGTCGGGCTGCGCTGCAGCCTGTGCTGTGCAGGGGCGAGGAGTCACCGCTTGACACGGTGCCATGTGCCATCCCGCCTCGTCGCCACCGGCGGGTGCAGCGGCGGCAGGGCCTCTACATGGCTCCGGTGCCGTGGAATCCCGGGCCGCCGCCACCTGGCATCTTATTTCAGGGCGGTCCTCCGTTGTCGCCGGCATCGTCTTCGGATGACGAGGCGCCACCTTCGGGCAGCACTTGGCAGCACCCTGGTACGGTGCAGCCTCCCGTGATCGACGGATCAACGACACCGACTCCGTCAAATTCTCTGACGAATGATTTCTCGGGGATCGACACCTTGCATTTTGGCAGCCCTGTGTTACTCCGCCGTGCTACGGCGGACTACTACAGTGCTCGTTGTGGTGGCGGTGCTCCTCTGGCCATTGACCCCGAGTAGTTATGTTTCTGGTTCTGGCAGTACACCACTTTCATGGTGGTGTGCTGAGATGTGCTTTGACCTCAACACGGTCTTCAATCTGGTTTATGTTTTTACTTTGACAACTTTGAACTCTTCAATCTGACTTGCTGACACAGTGCCTTTCAGTAGTTTGGCAGGACCTATATGCCTGTATGTTTCTGCACTTGTGCCGGCTAGAGGGTTTCAATTTGTGTATCAGAATTGCACAGTTGAATTAGCAGTTAGGTTTGTCACCCTAGCTCCTACCCTAACTTATCTTAACATTCTGACTCTCCTAGACAGTCACCACCCACAGTGCTGGGGTGGTGTGCTGGAATCTGTATAGGCAGCCCTGACTGGGAGTCCCGGTGCAGGCCCCTATGACAGACCCCTAGGACCAACACTGGACCGCTGACTGATCTATAGGTTCGTGCTGTGACACACGCTGTGTCACAGGTAGGCTAGTATCCGAGACCGTTGCGAGACCGTTCCGGGTATATCTAGCTTAGGGTTTATGATCTTATCACAGTTTATCCACACAGTTCGGGACCCTCTGATATCTAGTGAACTAGGATATTCCGGTAGTTAGGACCTGTCACCCTAGCTTCTGCCCTAGCGACTTACACTTCTGACTCTCCTAGACAGTCACCACCCACAGTGCGGGGGTGGTGTGCTGGAATCTGTATAGGGAGCCCTGACTGGGAGTCCCTATGACAGACCCCTAGGCCAACACTGGACTGCTGACTGATCTGTAGGCTCGTGCTGTGACACACGCTGTGTCACAGGTAGGCTAGACTCCGTTACCGTTGCGAGACCGTTCGGGGTATATCTAGCTTAGGGTTTATATTATTATCAGAGTTTATCCAGACACAGTTCGAGACCCTCTGATATCTAGTGAACTAGGATATTCCGGTAAGGCAAGGTTTGCATTTGTGGTTAACGTCGCGAAGCTTTAAGAAGCAATTGCTCCTAATCTTAAAACGCGTCAACCTGCAACCTTCTTTGGCGATTGAAAGTACTCTGCAAGGCTTGCGACCAGAGCGAACCATATTGATTAGCGAGTAATAGGAGTGAACGAATTAGCTGGAACCCTAGGAACCACGGAGCTTTGTAAATTAACAGACGTAAAGTGTCTCTCTGGACGTAAAGTGTCTCACTGGTAACACGAGTGTGTGTCAAGCGCGATCATACAGACGTAATGTGTCTCAGTATGACAGATTTTACGGGAAAACGAATGGCGGCCGAATTTACCGCGGCATTAAAAATGCTTGAAATGCCCGATTAAATCGCGGAGCTCTGTAATTCTGAAAACCGACGAGCAGGTCAGATTCAGGATCGCGAGCTGTCGCGACCGTCGAGAGCTTAGGACGGGATGCTTAGGACGGGGGCACGGGTGCGTTATCAAGGGAATAGTATATTCGAAATATGTATCTACTACTATTTATAGAGTAAAGCCCAGCTAGGGCCAGGCTAGGGCAGGGGGAATAAAGGCAATAAACGCATATTTATTCCCCTTGGGCTATTCTGGCAAGCCAGAGATCACGAGCAGCGGCCGATTCTCGACAGACAGCTATCCGATGGAAAACAGCTCGTATAAAATTCTATCACAGAAAAAACAAATATGAAAAAATCGCTTTCAGGCTTTGGTCTCATCAGCCAAAGTAGGCTAGGTACCACTTTTTGTAAGACTCGAAGATTGACCAAGGCGAATAAAATCGCATTAGATTTTTTAGATTTGGAATCAAATCTCAACAGCCACTCGTATGCACGTCTTATGACATTGAGATTCACTTTGCTCCTATCTGATATTTTCGTCTCACCGGACAACCCGGCAACACTCGACTGGAGTGAATTGCCCAAACAATCGTTGAACGGTTTGCAGGAACAACTTTCAGCTGCTGAAGTCTTGAAGGCTCTAATAATAATAATAATAATAAAACATTTACGCTAGCAGAAGGGACAAAGTCCTGAGAGTGCGGTAACCCTGCAAAGCAGGCTAGTGAAAACACTAGGGGCTACTCCCTCTACTATAGCGCGCCCACAAAGGGGCTCAACCCACTTTTCAGCAGGGTGACATCTAGAGAAAAAGCTAGGTGCTAAGCAAAAAACTCTAGAAGGTGGAGAAGCAGCCATGGCCGGGTGAGTGGAGGGGTGGCTGAAGGCTCTTTCCCTGCTGAGCTGCTCTTGGGCTATACACACGACGTCACATAAAAAATGAAGACGACGCCAGTAGAAATTTACGGAAGACGTTTTCAATCTGCCACGTTGACTTGGAGTGGCGTTGATCTGCAGTTGTCGCAGAAACCGTTTTGCGCGCGGAGTTGAGATGGTGTCACCACGTTCAGATGATCTATTGAGGCTTGAATTCTTTTAAAGATTTTACGAAATCTTTCATTTAGGCCACCCGACACAGGGTAGCTTCTTCTTTTGAAAAAGGCCAGCAGCAGCTGATGGGAGATACCTGCATACTGCCGCACGCTCTGCTGAGGTTGTGGGAGGCCAAAAGAAAACGAATTTGGGGGTGCTTGGAAGCCTGTGTGGTTGTGAAACCCTAGGGGCACACGATCCGGCCTCCGAAACTTCCGGCATGAAAAGTGCAATCTCGGAATCTCCGATGGGTTTACACCCGATATGGGGCTCGAACCCATGACCACCAGGTTAAAAGCCTGGCGCTCTGCCAACTGAGCTAACCGGGCTATTGATGAGGAATCATTTTCTAA
This sequence comes from Cymbomonas tetramitiformis, assembly GCA_001247695.2. Lineage (NCBI taxonomy): Eukaryota > Viridiplantae > Chlorophyta > Pyramimonadophyceae > Pyramimonadales > Pyramimonadaceae > Cymbomonas > Cymbomonas tetramitiformis. The sequence goes on from LGRX02012860.1 coordinate 22,376, forward strand.
AATACAAATATATTTTTTGATATTGACGCGTGCCACGTTATGAACGGATCTTCTTGATCACCAATTCTTTCCTGCGCCCAAGCAGAAACAATAATAGCTCGATATCGGCGATCTGCCGTGCGGGCCATCGCATGGCCTGTCTACATTTCTGTTTCATATGTCCGCTTCCTTCGAACGGAGGCTGAGGGGAGGAAACTCGATGAAAATTCCCCCAGAAAATGCAGGCACCCGTTTTCATTGTTTCCTGTTCGAATAAACTTTGAAGGCTTTGAAATTCAGGTTTATGTGAGTGCCGCACACTTGATTAAATGGTGTATTGGTTTTGAGAAACTGGTATCGTGGTGCTGTTTCCCAACTTCTACATCAAGGGACCTAATTTGAAGCTTCAGTAGGATCCAAACTAGGCCTTTGCTGTACCGTGCCGCGCGTGCTTCAAACGCGCAGCTATGAGTGAGACACCGGAACACTCGGAAAGACTCCGAGACACCTCAAACGCCCTGTACGATTCAGGGTTGTACGATTCAGGGTTGCAGAGCGATGACCATATATCGTTCGCAAGCCTTCCGTACTTAGACGTGAATATGTCCAGTATGAAGAGCACGTATGCACCTCAATCTTTGTGCTGATCGCTCAAATCTGTGTCATTCATTTGAACTACTGCTGCACTACTAGCCTAAGTTCGCTTTTGGTCGCGACTGTCCACTGCTGCTAAAATGACTGACCCGGTGCCCCAACTTTTTGCTGATATTTCCTGATGTCCTCATCTCGATCCTATCTTCTGCGGAAGGGCTTCTCGTCGATTCTGTGGGATCGCTATTCCCCTATTGCTATTTCCCTATTCCCGGGATAATGCTCAGAGGCTATTGATAAGTTGAATGAACACTTAAGTCCAGCAATTTTTACTGTCGAATTGTATGCAGAGGCGAACGAGAGTTGGAGTGGATGTGCCCTCCGACATCTCCTGTAAAGCGCCCAAGCATGTCAAGGGTGCTCCCACGCAGCGCCCAACATGCTCGTGATATTTTGTGCGAAGCGCTGCCCGCAGTCGGCCGCACAAGTTTAAAGCTCATCACGGAATTGCAGCATAAGTAGCTTCCACGCCTGAAAAAGGGGTTTCTCTTTGATTCAGCCATAATCTGGAACCAACTGCCTCTCGATAATCTGCCAGTTGCCTCATCACCCCTAATGTGTCAGGTGGACCCATTCTCGCGATAATGCAACCGCTGGGACTCTTGAGACGCGAATGCATAGTGCGTCCACTGGCATTCACGCGTGCACTCCGTCATTAACAAGAATACAGTGCGCGCGAGCGGCCTATGGTCTTCGGCAATCTCATAGGTTGTGCCCTGGATCGTGTGTCAGTCTGTATATTATGTAACTCGAGCACGAGCGACATTTCGTGCGACAAATACAATCGGATGGCTTGCATGGCGGAGATGGGAGGTGTCCTCTCTGGGCACAATTGTAGGGGGTGCCTTCTCGGGGCACGTGGGGTGAAGGCCCGCTCTCTGCGCGCAAAGGAAGCGGCGTGAAGCGGTCCAGTGTGATGGCGTAATCCTTGCAGATCAGCCAAGGAGTGCCTAGCATCAAATCAACGAGTACAGACGAGCGTTCCGCAGTGCTCCTCAGGGCGCACTGGAGCTCCCACCTCAAAAAGCTCTCAAGGTTTGCGCAGCTTTCCCCCGAGCACGTGGCGCGCACGCGCCTGGGCGGATGAGTTCACGCGACGCCGGTCAGAAGGTTTTAGGGTCACATGTCACCGGCTTCAACTGCGGGAGGGTAGGCATGGCAGTGACAGCTCTCGCGGCACCAGCCAGAACGATGGAAGGTCAGTCATGGCAGTGTCAACTCTCGCAGCACCGGCCAGAACGATGGAAGGTCAGCGATGGAAGGTCAGTCATGGCGGTGTCTCTCTCGCAGCACCATCAGAACGATGGAGGTCAGTCATGGCAGTGGTGTTCGCGGCACCATCAGAACGATGGGAGGTCAGTGGCAGTGACAGCTCACGCGCACCATCCAGAACGATGGGAGGTCAGTCATGGCAGTGACAGCTCACGCGGCACCATCAGAACGATGGGAGGTCAGTCATGGCAGTGACAGCTCACGCGGCACCATCCAGAACGATGGGAGGTCAGTCTATGGCAGTGACAGCTCACGGCACCATCGCGATGGGAGTCAGTCATGGCAGTGACAGCTCATCAGAACGATGGGAGGGCAGGCATGGCGGTGACAGCTCACGGCACCGGCCAGGACTGTGCGAGGGGGCATGGCAATGGCAGCTCACACGGCACCGGCCAGAACGATGAGAGGGGCAGGCATAAGCAATGACAGCTCACGCAGCACCGGCCAGAACGATGGGAGGTCAGTCATGGCAGTGTCAGCTCACGCGGCACCATCCAGAACGATGAGAGGGCAGGCATGGCAATGACAGCTCACGCAGCACCCAGAACGATGGGAGGGCAGGCTTGGCAGTGACAGCTCTCGCAGCACCGGCCAGCATCGTAGGAGGACTGGACACGCCTTTGGGGCAGCTCCGTTTGTTGGACACAGAGGCTGAGCGCATAAAGTTGATGGGGTCTTCTGGCGGAATTATAGAAAGTCCTCGCTGTTACGATTGGCTCTCCTGTATCATGGAATGATATCATAACTGACATCTAGCTGTGGTTCATCATTTCATCAGGCTTTCATCCATCAAAATGCCGTCTGCCAAGACTTTTGATAAGGTTTGTACAGCCCGTCACACCCTTTGCATTGACTCAGATGGAAATACAAACAGCTGTCCACGTTTTTTATATTGCTCGGAAGACCTGGAGCCTGCAGAAGAAGAGAGGCGCTTCCGGCAACCGGAGCCGTGCAGATCGCTTCTCGTCCGCACGGTTGTAAGCCGGCCGGAAACATCGCTGACGACTCTGGAACCGTCTCGGCCAGCTTGGAAATAACCTTACGTGTCTTACAGTTTTTTCCAGATTGATCCAGCGGCAAGTGGTGTACAATGTGTGCCTCTCTCACAGAGCGAGTTCCAGCGGCAAGTGGATCATGCTGTGGACTTGCAGCTTGTGAATTAAGAGCTGAGCTATGACACGATCTCAAACGAAGCCGATCCACTGATCTGAAGTAATCAGCGTTGCTGTCTGCAGGGGTCTTGGACACTAAACCCGACGAGCGACTTCATGACACTCTGGGACGTGCTCTCGTGCGCTCTGCTGATTTCGGTCGCACTCATCACGCCATACGAGGTGAGGGCCTGGGTGATGGCGAGGGAGGCGAGGGCCGTGATCCTATTGGCAACGGCAGTGCTCCTCGCGCCATACGAGGTGAGGGCCTGGGTGATGGCGAGGGAGGCGAGGGCCGTGATCCTATTGGCAACGGCAGTGCTCCTCGCGCCATACGAGGTGAGGGCCTGGGTGATGGCGAGGGAGGCGAGGGCCGTGATCCTATTGGCAACGGCAGTGCTCCTCGCGCCATACGAGGTGAGGGCCTGGGTGATGGCGAGGGAGGCGAGGGCCGTGATCCTATTGGCAACGGCAGTGCTCCTCGCGCCATACGAGGTGAGGGCCTGGGTGATGGCGAGGGAGGCGAGGGCCGTGATCCTATTGGCAACGGCAGTGCTCCTCGCGCCATACGAGGTGAGGGCCTGGGTGATGGCGAGGGAGGCGAGGGCCGTGATCCTATTGGCAACGGCAGTGCTCCTCGCGCCATATGAGGAAAACACTCTATCAAAGGCAGACTTGGCGGATGTATTTACATTGATATCGGACTTGTTCTTTCCGCAGGTTGGCTTCCTCAGCTTCGGGATCAATTGGCTCAGAATTTTCAACGCATTTCTCACAGCGTTCTTCACTATAGACATCATCTTCCAATTTCACTTGCCATTCCTCGACACCTCAGGCGTGTACGTCAAAGACTTGAAGGACATACGCGTGCACTACCTGCACACGTGGTTTGGTATCGACCTTTTATCCGTGTTGCCGAGCGAGCAAATCATCAGATTGTTCAACACCACAACATCGCTACAGCACCTGAGAGGCTTGAGGTGCATGGCCTCTACACAAGTGACGCTTGCGTTATCCGGGGTGCCCCTTTGTGCTTGTTGCCCCTTTGTGCGTGTTGGCCCTTTGTGCTTGTCGCCGCTTTGTTCTTGTTGACCCTGTGTGCGTGTTGCCCTTTGTGCTTGTCGCCGCTTTGTTCTTATTGACCCTGTGTGCTTGTTGCCCCTGTGTGCTTGTTGCCCCTGTTTGCTTGTTGCCCCTTTGTGCTTGTTGCCCCTGTGTGCTTGTTGTGCCTGGTCGCAAATCTCATAGTAAATCCAATCGCCAATATAGGAAACGATCTAAGATCGCGAATCGCATACCGCCGATGTAAGTTCGCAAAGCTCAGACCTTCGATCTAAGGTTGTGAATCTCCGAGCCTTTCCTCGTTATCAGTAAGCGCAGTTTATCAGTAGTTGCCTACACTGGGGGAGCGTAGGTGCATGGTGTGTGTGTGCGCGCGCTTTGACCTTGATATGAAGTACTGGCGGATCGCTGTGAACGGGGACGGCCGCCGGGTGGAAGTGGGTTTTGGGAGGCGGTTATCCCTGTGGTGCCATTCTGGCGGGCACTGCCTCTTGGAGAGCTCGGTAGATTCGTCTGTCGTGCTGCGAGGAGTGGCAGAAGGTGGTGAAGTACACCTTCTGTGTTTTCCCTTGAATTTTGTGGGGAGCACTTAGGTGCCCGCATGTTTTCTTTTTTTGACATGGGGTGTCCATGCTGTGTGGTGTGACTGCATTCATGACATGACCATGGACCAACAGGTCCCATCCATCGACCGGGAGCCACTGGGGGGCATGCCAGCAGGGTCCGCTTACTCCGTAACCCAGAGACCAACAATTGTTTGGCGACGATCGGTCACATCGTATCATCTTTTCATGCTGCTTTGCATTTGGGTTGGGAATATGTATGCGTTTGTGGTATCTTGTCACGGCCCCACCCTGCTCTTGATTTGCTTCTCACATCCACTGGGATGATGATGGGCTGGCTTTTGTTGGCCGATCTCATGCCGTTCAGTGTGCGCGCGCGCGCTTGGAGAGCTCGGTAGATTCGTCTGCCTTTGCTGCAAGGAGAGGCAGAGGGTGGTGAAGTCCGCCTTCCGTGTTTTCCCTTGATGTTCCCTTGATAGGTGCCCGCATGTTTCATTTTTTGACATGGGGTGTCCATGCTGTGTGGTGTGACTGCATTCATGGCATAACCATGGACCAACGGGTCCCATCCATCGACCGTGAGCCACTGGGGGGCATGCCAGCAGGGTCCGCATAATCCGTAACCCTGGGACCAACTATTGTTGGGCGATGATCGGTCACATCGTATCATCTTTCCATGCTGCTTTGCATCTGGGTTGGGAATATGTATGAGTTTGTGGTATCTTGTCACGGCCCCACCCTGCTCCTGATTTGCTTCTCACATCGACTGGGATGATGATGGGCTGGCTTTTGTGGGCTGATCTCGTGCCATTCAGTGTGTGCGCACCGCTGTGCAGAGCTGCAGGTTGTGTGCAAGCGCCCTGCTTCTTGCTGCTCGATCTTTTCAATCTCCATGAGATACGCTGCTGCGTGTGTGTGCGTGTGGTTGGTCAGCCTGATGTTTAGGGTTTCGGAATCGGAATTCTTCTACTGAAATCAAGGCTGTTGGTTTATTCAGGACGGCGCACGTTTTACGGCTAATGAAGTTACTGAGGGCTGAGGCTGTGACTTCACCAGGTTGATACGCGTGTTTCGGCTAATGAAGTTATTGCGGGTGTTGAGAGGAATGCGCCTCTTCAACCGGTGAGCGCCCGGTGCTGCAAACCAATGGGCCCTCGCCAGAAGACTGCAGGGGGTGTAGCAGCGGAGGCCCCCGAGCTGAGAAAAAGCGCACTGCTGCCCTGCGATTTGGGAGCGCCCATGCCACAAACCCCGAGCACATACTACTTCATGTCTGCGGCAGGAGCAATAACACTTGGCGCCATATGCACCTTTCGATCTTGAGTTGATCGTGTGTGCGCTGGTGAGAACAGACGCGCCGCCAAAATATGCCCCAGCGCTCGAATGATCGTGGGGAGGTTCCTCGGATCGGGCTTGAGGCATTGCCCAATAAAGCTGTTGCAGGGCAACTCGATGCAAGGGTTTCGCCTTTCACGTTGCGGGGTGTGCGACGCAGGTGGGAGGCGCGTCTCAGCATCAACTACACAATCTTTGAGCTGGTGATGCTGGTGATGGGGCTGATGCTGTTTGCGCACTGGATGGCGTGCATCTTCGGAGTGTTGATGGTGCGCTTCGGCCCTGGCCATGCCCGGCCACACCAGCCAGCCGGCGGTTGGAAACGCCAAAACGTGGCTGTGGCGCAATCTTGTGCACGGTGTTGAGTGGATTTGATGAAGCTCGACGTGAGGGGTTCGATGGCGCATGACCTTTCATGTGAGACTTGGTGCGCAGCATGAGGGAAGTGGTGCGAGATGATGAGCGGTGGGGATCATTGGAGGTGTCGAGAACGCATGAAATCAACGACGGACATCGCACAGCCGATTGCGACTGATATAGGATCGGCGGCATGTGCAGAGAAGTCGATGTGCAGGGGACGCGAGGGAGAGGGGAAACGCCGCAAGCTACTTCCTTCACACTTCGAAGGGCGTGGGGTGTGGTGCAGGCCTCGGAGTTGATCATAGACGTGGATGATGACATAGACCGATGGGCCACTGCCTTTGGAGGGTGGTTGCCCAACGTGCATAGGGACTCGTCCGCCGTCGACAAGTATGCAGCAGCTCTCTATTGGTCGATGAGCATGGTCATGGGCTTCGGCTCTGCTCCACTTCTGTTTGGCGCAGACGAGGTGTTCCTGTATATTCTCGGTAACACCCTTGTCCTCTGCTAGTAGGGTTGTACAGCAAAGCACAGTGCGAGTCCTCCTTTCAGAAACTGGAATGCGATCTCGATCTGGATCTCTTAATTGAGCGAGCGAGTGGTTGAAAATAAAAAGCTAGATCTCGTCGATCCTTAAAGAGTGCGTCCCCACAGTCGCCGCAGTGCTCATGGCAATAAACGCTGTTCATGATCGACCAGGGAGGGGTGGGGGCGAAGTGGGCTGTGGGCCTGATTACTGTGGCGAGTGCCTCTCCAGCTGTGACATGGAAGGCATTTGAGCTGCCGACATGGTGATGCGTGCAGTGATGAAGTACATGCCTTCCTTGCATTTGGGGGTAAAGCAGCAGTACAGCCCAGGCATGGTGACACCCCGATTAATAAGCGCGAGTTTGATTAGTGGCTGAGAGACGGAGAAGCGGGATGCAGGAATGGTGTTGTGTGGTGTAATGAACGCATATCTTATTGGCGGCGTTGTGAGCATGCTGGAGCGGATAAAAGAGCATACAAGCGAGTTCCATCGGACGATGGACACACTCAATTCGTTCCTAGTAGACCGGCGCGTCATGGATGACAAGTGTGTGGTCATCGATGACAAGGCCTTCAGTGGGCAGGTACCCCCCAGTGGTCTCCCATCCGCAGCATTCACACTGCAGACCGCCAGATATCGATTACATCCGCAGCATTCACACTGCGGACCGCCAGATATCGATTACATCCGCAGCATTCACACTGCAGACCGCCAGATATCGATTACATCCGCAGCATTCACACTGCGGACCGCCAGATATCGATTACATCCCCGCAGCATTCACACTGCAGACCGCCAGATATCGATTACATCCGCAGCATTCACACTGCGGACCGCCAGATATCGATTACATCCCCCGCGGTTCCCATTGTCCCAACCCTTCTTTCCACTAACACCCCTCCCCCCGCTTCTGTTCTCCCATGGCGCTATCCTGCCAGCAGCCAGGCACTTTCAGGGCGCTCACCGCCGTCAGGAGACTGAGGTCCATGGCGAGTGCCGCGTGGTGCCGCGGAGAATGGCATATACCCTGAGCAGATGATGTTGTCTGCCCAGGACATCTGTGAGAAGCTGCGCAGCTACTACATCTTCAAGTTCAAGCAAGGCAAGATGGCGGAGAACTGGCAGGAGGACATTCTGCGCACCTGCAGCCAGTTCATGCAGAGCGCGGTGGCCTACAAGATGCACGCGCGCACCCTCGGCGCGGTGCCCCTCTTCCGGCCGCCTCGGGTGCGCCGCTCTGAGTCGTTGCGCCGCCGCGCCGTCCCTGTACTCTCCCCTCGCCCTGCGTGTAGTCTCCGAGCAATTTCCATGCACCCTAGCTTGCCCATGTTCCTGCGCAGCTGTGATCTGAGGCGGCGAGCGTGACGCGCGCCTCCGGCCCCTCGCGGCTTTTCTGTGGAGTTGCCACACAGAGCGGTTCTGAGATGGTAAGGCACGATGCATCGCACTGGCAGGAACAAAACTCTGAAAATCTGAACAAGTACCAGCGCTTCATCACGTACATTTCCATGCACCTCGAAACCCAGGTACGTGTGGCCCGGCTGTTTGAACGACCTCGCCACCCGGGTACGTGTGGCCCGGCTGTTTGAACGACCTCGACACCCGGGTACGTGTGGCCTGGCATTTGATCGACCTCGGCACGGGTAGGTGTGGCCTGGCTGTTTTGATCGACCTCGACACGGGTGCGTGTGGCCCGGCTGTTTGAGCGACCTCGGCACCCGATGCCGTGTGGCCCGGCTGTTTGATCGACCTCCGACACCCGGGTACGTGTGGCCTGGCTGTTTGAGTCGACCTCGACACCGGGTAAGGTGTGGCCCGGCTGTTGATCGACCTCGACACCGAATGCGTGTGGCGGCTGTTTGATCGACCTCGACACCGGAGTAGGTGTGGTGACTTATCCGGATTCTCCGGGCTTACTAGTGAAGAATGGGACCCCCTAAGCCTCACTGAGCCACCCGGCCCATCTGCATCCACAACGCCCAGCGCACTGCCGCCTTTTGCGGAAAGCCGGCTCATCCCACCCCAGGCACCACACGCGTGCTCCTCTGCCACCACCAAGCCTGCGGCAGGACCCTCCCTTTGCTCCTGAGCCTCAGTGGACCACCTGAGCCCCTCTGCGGCTGCCTCGCCGGCGCACCGCTGCTGTGTCTCTGAAGCCGGCTCACCTCCGCCACTTGAGCCACCTCTTCACCACCAAGCCCACATTCGGGACCACCCCGCTGCCCCCTACACGCCTAAGAGCCTGGTCTCAAGAGAGCTTGCCCACCCACGCCACGGCCAGAATCCCCAAGGGCTGTCCCAAGGGGCTGAGAATGATAAACGGGGCCGCTCTCATCCAAACCTGCGCCCCTGCCACCAACTTGCGCCTGTAGCCCTCTACCCCCAGCACCAACTCCACATGACTAAAGCCCTTGCACTGATTGCCTTGCGAGGAAGCTGCGAACTTGAGCAATGCGCTCCACACTTGCCCTACAACTGTCGTGCCGCACTGTTCCTACTTAGGGTCCCATCCCCACAGTCGCCTGTGTGTCCCAAGCCCTCCCGGTGGCCAATAGTTCACCATCCGGTCGTCGCCTTCCCGAGAGCTGCTCACTGTTAGTTCTGGCACGGCAAACAACCTCGCCCTGTGGGCACAGAAGCTGATGAGATGCCGTATGCTGCCGTTTCAACCTGTTGTAAGTGGTCATCGCTGCCGGTATAGGCCCCCGGGCTCTGAGGGGCCCGGCATGTGTCAACTCCACCCGCGAGCCTCCCCACATCTCCCCCGTCACCCTCATCAGCTCCCCCACGCCAGCAACCCCCAAGAAGGCCGGCACCCGCCTGCTCGCCCCCATCAAGGTGGCCACCCCCTCCCTCAGCCAAGGCCATTGCTTGCTCCGGCGAGGCCCCACTCTGCTCCTGAGTCCAGACCCCACCCTCCAGGCCCGGCGAAGAAAGGTCCTCCCACTCCGCCAAGATATCCTCGACACTTGATGCCGCCTGGCTGAGCCCGCCTGTGCCTGCACGCGCCCCTCCAGATCGCGCCTCGGCAACGCCCCCTCCTTGACCACCCGTAGTGCTCAGATGCTCCGCCTCCCGCCGCACATCCCCCATGCTCTCCAGAAGCCTCGATGCCATCGCGTCTGCCTCGCCTGCCTCACCGGAAGCCGGCTCAGAATGCGCATGCTGCGTTCCCCCAGATTCCTGCGTCCCACCACCCAATCCATCCTGCGTGGCATAGTCTGTCTCCTCGAACGCGTCCTCCCACACCCTGTCCATCAGCGCCAACCTCTCCATGCCCTCTCGTCGAGCCGCCTCCCCCGATCCAGGTCCGGGCCCATGCCTCCTCTCACACGCACTCCGTAAGCCCAGCGCCACCCACCTCCGGCCGGACACAATCCCACAACCCGCCTGATGATCAGCCCTGCAACCCCTCGTGCAAGCGCGAAAGAAAGCAGCCGGATCCACTTCTCCTTCCAGCCCACAGCCCCGCCATGTGCCGCCTCTTCATCCCCGTCCTCGTCTCCGTCGCCGTCCATCTGCTCTCCCCCTTCCGCGTTCTCCTCCATGTACCGCCGCTCCCTGAAGCGCCGCTGCATCTTCCGAAGGAATCCATACGCCGCAGGCCCTAGCACACCATACACCTCCACTCCAAAGGGTATAAAGTGATGTGGGCGGACATCCCCGTACGTTGCCACCTTGCTCTCCTCTACCTTCTTCGCCGCCACCCCGGGACCCATCATGGCCGCTCGCAGGTGAGCATCCGACAGCGGCCACGCCGTGGCCACATCAAACAGCACATGCTGGCCCGGTCCCTCCGTATCCAGCACCGTTACATCCGGGCTGCATGAAGTCCTGGTGTTCGGTTCTCCAGGGTCCACCTCCTACAGGTGTTCATGTGGTTAGCGTGTTTGAAGTTTATCAGGTTAGAAAGTTCAAGCAGAGGTGTATCGTGTGCGATTCTGTATGATGAAATAAAGATGTTAAAGTGAGTTCTTTAAGGGGGGAATGGTATAGTACAGGGCGAGGAGAGGGGGGTACAAACGGGTTTTTTTACCTGAGGCACTGTGCCATGCTCCCGGTGAGCCGCCTGCTGAGTTGCAGCCTGCCGCACTGCTGCGGCCTGCTTTGCACTGTCCAGAACCGCCAACGGTTGTTGCTGGTCTGCAGCCTGCTGCTACAACCATATTGAAGCAGGGTGTAAGAGAAAATGATTTTGGTCTGAAACCAAACCATATCAGGCCTGGGTATAAGAGGGAAAATATGTTTGTTCCGAAACCAGAAGTGAGGGGAGAAAATATTTGTACAGGCAGTGTGCAGTTTGCACGTTTTAATTTTAACTTGCAATGTGCAAAATATGATGTGCTCTCCTGCCATGTGATGCGGGTTGCCAGAGCTGGTTTTACTGAAGATGCAGAGTACAGTACTGAGACAAGAAAGAGGGGTAATTCACCCGCACTGCTGCGGCCTGCTTTGCTCTGTCCAAAACTGCTAACGGTTGTCGCTGGGCTGCAGCCTGCTGCGACAACCATATTGAAGCAGGTTGTAAGAGGGAAACTAAGTTTGGTCTGAAACCAAATGTGAGGAGCAGAGCTGTCTGAAAGAGAAGTTTTAATAGTTTGCACTCATGTTAAAATTTAATTGTGTTCAGGATATTGTGAGAAACACAGTTTGTCCTTATTTCCATCAGCCAGCCGTACAACTGAAATAACTTTATAAGATTTCCAATAATTAAATAGCAAATTGCATCGGAAAGCCTACTCTGGCATTTTGCCCTGTGCTTATGTGAGGGGAAATTATTTGGCATCCCAATTATAGGAAATCTTATAAAGTTATTTCAGTTGTACGGCTGGCTGATGGAAATAAGGACAAACTGTGTTTCTCACAATATCCTGAACACAATTAAATTTAAACATGAGTGCAAACTATCAAAACTTCTCTGTCAGACAGCTCTGCTCCTCACATTTGGTTTCAGACCAAACTTAGTTTCCCTCTTACAACCTGCTTCAATATGGTTGTCGCAGCAGGCTGCAGCCCAGCGACAACCGTTAGCAGTTTTGGACAGTGCAAAACAGGCCGCAGCAGTGCGGGTGAATTGCCCCTCTTTCTTGTCTCAGTACTGTACTCTGCATCTTCAGTAAAACCAGCTCTGGCAACCCGCATCACATGGCAGGAGAGCACATCATATTTTGCACATTGCAAGTTAAAATTAAAACGTGCAAACTGCACACTGCCTGTACAAATATTTTCTCCCCTCACTTCTGGTTTCGGAACAAACATATTTTCCCTCTTATACCCAGGCCTGATATGGTGTGGTTTCAGACCAAAATCAGTTTCTCTTACACCCTGCTTCAATATGGTTGTAGCAGCAGGCTGCAGACCAGCAACAACCGTTGGCGGTTCTGGACAGTGCAAAGCAGGCCGCAGCAGTGCGGCAGGCTGCAACTCAGCAGGCGGCTCACCGGGAGCATGGCACAGTGCCTCAGGTAAAACCCGTTTGTACCCCCTCTCCTCGCCCTGTACTATACCATTCCCCCCTTAAAGAACTCACTTTAACATCTTTATTTCATCATACAGAATTGCACACGATACACCTCTGCTTGATCTTTCTAACCTGATAAACTTAAAACACGCTAAACACATGAGCACTTGCAGGAGGCGGACCCTGGAGAACACTGTAGGCTGCCTGAAGGACAAAATTCACCAGCCCTACCAAGGAGACTTCCGCTAAGAGCCCGCATGGCTATGTAGTCGTCTACGGGGGGCCCTCGCTCCCCTTGTTTGTTGAGGAGTTCCGCTGTTGGCTCCAACGGCTCGCTCTTTCTCTGTCCAGTGCCTTGGGGCTTGTTTACCTGCCAGGGGACTGGTGGTCAACGGCCACGTTGTGGGGTACTGGCATTCCGTTGTTAACGGGGACGGCCACTGGGGTGCTTTGGATGGTGGGATGTGGCTGTCCCTATGATACCTTTCTGGCGGGTACTGCCTCTTTGAGAGCGTCGGGGATTTGTCGTCGGCTCGCTCTTTGGGAGTGTCTTGGATTTGTCTGACGCATGCTCTCTCTCCATGTCCAGTGCTTCGTGGATATTACACGTGCCGGGGGACTCATGTTCTTTGACCCAGATGTGAGGTACTGGCACGTCGCTGTGAACGGGGACGGCCGCCGGGTGGAAGTGGGTTTTGGGAGGCAGTTGACCTTGTGGTGCCATTCTGGCGGGCACTGCCTCTTGGAGAGCTCGGTGGATTCGTCTGCCTTTGCTGCAAGGAGGCCGGGTGGTGAAGTCCACCTTCCGTGTTTCCCCTTGATTTTTGTGGGAGGCACTTAGGTGCCCGCATGTTTTCAATTTTTGACATGGGGTGTCCATTTTGTGTGGTGTGACTGCATTCATGGCATAACCATGGACCAACGGGTCCCATCCATCGACCGTGAGCCACGGGGGGCATGCCAGCAGGGTCCGCTTACTCCGTAACCCTGGGACCAACTATTGTTGGGCGATGATCGGTCACATCGTATCATCATTCCATGCTGCTTTGCATCTGGGTTGGGAATATGTATGAGTTGGTGGTATCTTGTCACGGCCCTGCCCTGCTCCTGATTTGCTTCTCACACCGACTGGGATGATGATGGGCTGGCTTTTGTCGGCTGATCTCATGCCATTCAGTGTGGGGCATGCCAGCAGGGTCCGATTACTTTGCAACCCAGAGACCAACAATTGTTGGGCGATGATCGGTCACATCGTATCATCTTTCCATGCTGCTTTGCATCTGGGCTGGGAATATGTATGAGTTGGTGGTATCTTGTCACGGCCCCGCCCTGCTCTTGATTTGCTTCTTACATCGACTGGGATGATGGTGGGCTGGCTTTTGTCGGCCGATCTCATGCCATTCAGTGTGCGGTCCCCAAGGGGGGATCGTGTTCATAGACCCACATATGGGGTACTGGCACTTCATTGTGAACGGGGACGACCGCCGGTTGGAAGAGGTTGTTAGGATGCGGTTGTCCCTGTAGTGCCTTTCTGGCGGGCACTGCCTCTTGGAAAGCTTGGTAGATCCGTCTGCCTTTGCTGCAAGGAGAGGCAGAGAGTGGTGATGTCCATGTTCTGTGTCTTCCCTTGATTCTGCGGGGAGCACTTAGGTGTCCGTGCTTGTTCTTTTCATTCACTGGATACAAGCACTTAGGTGTCCGTGTTTGGCTTTTTCCCCATCGGACGTCCATGCCGTCGACAGATGGAAACTTTTTTGGGGGTGCCCAGAGCGAGTAGGGGAGACCTTGGTAGAGCGTGCACCGCAGCTAGGGATCCCCTGTCTGGTTTGAAACCTTTAGCTTGCCTGGGCTTGAGCAGCGGAGTGGAATATTTCCATGACGGACCTGCGGTGCAAGGCTGGATGAGCTCCCAGCTACCCCACATTTTCGGCTGTGATTCGTGTTCGTGATGGGTTCGCTTTACGCTTGGTTTGGGATGTGAGGAAGTGAATGGTATCTTGCCACGGCCCCGCCCTATTCCTGAATGCTTCTCACTCCACTGGGATGATGGTGGGCCAGCTTCTGTCGGCGGATCTCATGCCGCTCAGTGTGTGTGCCCCAACCATGCGATCAGCCTCGAGATATAGATGTGTGTAGCCTTACTGTGGGATCAGCCGTGAGACGTGGATGAGCCTTCTACCATCATGGGAGCAGACGTGAGACCCAGCGGCAGGCGCCCCCAATGCACGTGCACCTGGGGTGCAGTGGGATCACATGGGCCCTTAATCAGGTTGTGACACGACGCCGGGAAGAGGGTTGTGGGATTTGTTATGGGTGGCACAGGTATTCTCAGGCCATGAGGTAGTGTTTTACGAATACGACACATGCGACTGCCTCTACATTGTTGAGAAGGGATCGGTTTTCGTCAAGGGGAGAGTCTGCCGCTATGTAAGTTCCTACCTGCTTATATCATCGGCAGAGGCCTTTCTTTTATGACTGCCTTTTATTTCAATTGTATACTCAAGACACCTGGCAGCATGTGTGCACTATCGTTGGGCGTGGCGTACGTGCCAATTTGTCATTGGGCGTGACGTACACGACATCGTGTCATTGGGCGTGGCGCACACGACATCGTGTCATTGGGTATGGCGCACGCAACATCGTGCCATTGGGCGTGGCGTACGCAACATCGTGTCATTGGTTGTGGCGTACACGACATCGAGCTATTAGGCGTGGCGCACGCGATATCGTGCCATTGGGCATGGCGCACACAACATGGTGTCATTGGGCGTGGCACACGCGACATCGTGTCATTGGGCGTGGCGTACATGCATCAGTGTGCCATAGCTTTGAATGTTCACTTCTCCCCTAACCCTTGCCTTGAGAGCTCGCATCAACCCAGAATCTGTGTATTCGGTAGTCCTGTGCATAGTCCATATACATCATGTGATCTTGCATGTGTTGTCCCATTGTCCCATCAAGTGCAGCCGGCATTCTGACGAGTGCGCAAGGAAGAGTCCGAAGAGGCGTGGACTCCGCTCTGTTTGCTCTTTCCATCTCACCCGACCTAGAATCTCTCTTTTGTTGAAATGGTCTGAAGACCAAAAAGGAGCCTCTTACGAATAGGATGTCACTCACTCCGTGCATCAGACCGAAGCCCTTTATTTAGTGATGACTGTGTAGTGTGCCTTGCGGCATCGAGATGGCGTGCCATCAATGTAATTATTGGGTGACGGCATACACACCTCGATTGGTCATTGGTTGTCTATTCGTTTGAAGTGGCATTATAAATGCGTAATAAGGTGGCATGCATTGGGCATCGGAGGATCATGCAGTGGCGGGATGTGTGTACCATAAGATCGTGAGGTGGCCCTCTGTGTGCCCCAGAGATGATTTGAGTAATTGTTCGAGAGGGGATGTCTTGGCCTCATGGCCGCACCATTTGCCGCGCTTCTTTTTGTGCTCACGTGACTTCTTGGTGGCTTCAATATTTCATCATAATTCTTAGCCGCGCGTGGGTACCAAAGCGGGCACGTTGCGACTAGGTAGACGGGTAGGACGGCCATTTCCCGAGGGTCCTTCACTCCTAAAGCTGCGGCTTCCTTTCTACGAAAACGTGCCTGCTGTTTGTGCATGTCAGGGTGGTGAAGGATGGCCGCAGGGGCTCGGTCAGCTCTTGATCAGCCCGCCTGAGCCGTCCACCCCGTGCAGCTACAGCGTCGCGCGCAGAAGAGGGTCTCCGCCCTCGTTTTCTGGGGTCGACGTGGAACACGCAATACGCCGTGATGCGTGAGCCCAAAAGCGCCGTTCAGCTCCCTCCCCCTCACACAGCGCTGGGTGCCACAGCAGGGATGATTCTGCACCTCTGCCCCGCTTGTGGGAGTCGGGTGGATGGGGGGGTGTGCAGGGCGATTACTTTGGGGAGCGCGTGTTTGATACAGCGACCAGCGGGCGGGGCCACCGCGTGATTACTCTGACCGACTCGGTGCTGCTGACCATCAACCAGCAGGTTCTGCACGAGGCCATGGACTCCGCGCAGTACCGACTTCCTGAACTCAAGGTGACAGCCACGTGCAAACTCCGCGCCATCCAGTGCCAGCACGCTGTAAGAACTGAGGGCCGAGAGTCTCCCTCCGTTATCTGGCAAAAAGCCGAATGTCATGAGAGTCGCGGTCGTAGGCTTGTGAGACATGTCCTTTGTGGAAGCGCAGCTTGGTCGGGCAGTGGGGAGATGGCAGTCGGGCCGCGGGGGAGATGGCTTGAGTCGGGCCGTGGGAGATGGCTTGGTCGGGCCGCGGGGGAGTGGCTTGAATCGGGCGCGGGAGATGGCTTGGTGGGCCGCGGGGAGATGGCTTGGTCGGGCCGCGGGGAGATGGCGTCCGGGCCGCGGAAGAAGATGGCTTGGTCGGGCCGCGGAAGATGGCTTGGTCGGGCCGCGGGAGATGGCTTGGTCGGGCCGCGGGAGATGGCTTGGTCAGATTCGTCTTTGTGATGCTGCTTTTGGGGTGCCAGCAGTGGGAGGCTAATGAGCATGTATGGGCGAGAGGGGAGGGCGCTGTCTGGTGAAGGCGCGCATTGCGAGCGCAGTGATGCAGGCTGTCCGCGTGTGCTCGCGCGCTGCTCGCTATACCGTGCACAACCAGGTCGGCCGCCCACCACATATGACGCGCGCGCTGTTCTGCTAGATGTGCGCTACGTGCTGCGCTACGGCTAATGGCTGATGAGCGCTGG